>CAMZMU010000085.1:145838120-146012039 GCA_947311845.1 Poa pratensis
TAAAAAAAACTGTGCATAGATGATTTCATCGGTCAGCATTTCTTGGGCAGGTGATAACATCTACGGCGCGGATTCGAGCGATGCGGCCAAGTCGATGGATGCGGCGATCGCTCCCGCCATTGCCATGAAGCTTCCTTGGGCTGCTGGGATGGGTAACCATGACCAGGAGGGCACGCTGTCGCGAGAGGGTGTGATGCGACACCTTGTAGGCATGAAGAACACCCTTTCGCGCTTTAATCCGGAAGGAGTAGATATCGATGGCTACGGGAATTATAATCTGGAAGTTGGTGGGGTTGAAGGAACGCTGCTGGCCAACAAATCAGTGCTCAACCTATATTTCCTTGACAGTGGTGACTATTCTACTGTGCCCTCAATCCCTGGTTATGGCTGGATCAAGGCCTCACAGCAAGCTTGGTTCAAGCAAACATCAGCAAGTCTCCAGGTGAATAATTCGGCGACTTGCTGGCATTCAGCTGTGCTATACAATTTCTTCTTGTGCCATACAAAATATGCTAAACAAGCGGAATCAGGACTTCTTCTGATTTTACCGTTATTTTTGTTTGGGCCACCTTATCAATGTAGGAACAATAATATGGTGAAATGCTCAGTTGAGTAAATAGACTAATAGAAACTTGGAAGTAAGGGAAGCTCACCATATTTATTTATTTTAAATCTGAAACAACATTCAAAAAGAAAAAAACTGAAACTGGTGGGTGGATGCTATTTGCTATTGGAGTAATTTTCTGTTCAGCTATCTTAACTCTACGAACGACGTAAGCCAAGAAGTTTATGCTAATTTGATTTTTTTAGCAAGATATAGTTTAAAATAAATTATATATTTGTTTACTATCACTGTAGTTCTGAAAACCATTGGTTTCTAAATGTTTTGGGGATCCATATTAAATGTTTAAAAATAAAAACATTAAGATGTTAGGTAATGACACTAATTCTTATATGATAAGCTCATTCTGTCAGTGCTATAGACATACTTTTTTTTTAGAATGATAACACTTACAAACGTCTTATAAAATGCAGAAAAACTATACGAGTGAACAACCCAAACAGAAGGAGCCGGCACCTGCTCTTGCATACTTCCACATCCCATTGCCAGAGTTCAGCAGCTTCACAGCATTCAATTTCACAGGAGTAAAGCAGGAGGGCATCAGCTCAGCGTCAATCAACTCCGGCTTCTTTACCACAATGGTGGAAGCTGGAGATGTGAAGGCTGCCTTTATAGGGCATGACCACTTGAACGACTTCTGTGGGAAGCTCACTGGCATTCAGCTGTGCTATGCTGGTGGGTTCGGTTACCATGCGTACGGGAAGGCCGGGTGGCCGAGAAGAGCAAGGGTGGTGTCTGTGCAGCTTGAGAAGACGGAGGGCGGCGAGTGGCAAGGGGTGAAGTCCATCAAGACATGGAAGAGGCTTGATGATCCACATCTCACCACAATTGACTCCGAGGTCCTATGGAACAGAGGCTCTAATGGTAAGACACTCGCCTGTACAGGTTCATAATGCTAATTCTGGCATTCATAAACATAACTGTATTAGTACAACAAGTGACTAGGATGGATATGCCTCATAAAACAGAGTGAACAGGATAATTAACATGATCCATTCTCTTAGTACTATATACGAAATTATTATGCTGATTCAACGAACATGTGCTTTCAGAACCGCAACTTATCTGAGAGTTGCAAATTGACAGGGAGGCGCAGGAAGAATCATGATGGAAGCTGAGTACAGGATGGGGATCTACCTCTTCACATAACACGTCGTGCGTGCTGTCGGTGCTCGGCTTATCTTACGAAACTTTGTAATTATGTTAATGAACAAATAGATAGTGCAGCACATGTATACATGAGTTTTCACCGTTGTGATTCTTCTCATCAGGAAAAGAGTGGATCCTGGTTTTTAATGTAATCAAGTATAAATGTCACTCTTTGCAAATGGGCTCAGATGTCGAAAGAAAATTGAGAAGGCTGATTATGCCAATGTAGCCTGTATTTTTAGAAAGAGGCGGAGGCGCCGTCTTCTTAAGTAGACACTGTGTTCTTAAGTAGACACCGTGTAAATGTCTGTGTGATATGGTGCCCTTTTGTGTGTGCTCCGTTGCATCATACCCGAAGAACACAGAGCGATCAAAGATCTGCGGTTTCTTTTTTCTGAACGGGATCTGCGATTTCTTAAGCTGCCTATATGGCTATATGGCTCTTGAAACTGAAACCTCAGTCGCATTCCAAGTCTTGAGACCAGAGTCCAGCCATTCTCCACAACATGCAGTAATTTTGTTACAAAAGATCGCGTATTTCCTGATGACTGCTAGTTTTGGTAGGCCACAGCTTTGATGAGCTCGAGCAACACCAATTAAAGATGCGATGGGTCCGATCCGGTCCGGCCCTGTTACTGGACCACTGAACCTATAGATGAAATGGCAGGTTAAGGATTGGCCTGAACCTCCCGTGCTATGGTCAGGTTCAGGTTCAGGTTAGACCCGCACCTTTGAACAACAGCAGTAAAACACTGAATCAGCAGCCCTGAGCAGCAATACAACAGCGGCAATGCGACAGCAATAACACTGTAAACTTCGACGATGTGCAGGCTCGACCACGGTGTCCAGGGCCGTCTTCCCGGGTCGCACATCGCCTGCCACACGTACACGTCGCCCAGCTCTGAGAACCTCTGCCTGATGTCCTAGAGGATGCCTTCAGGCTTCAGCCCAACCTCGCCGCCGTTTGTGTCGTTACCGACGACGGCTTCGCTGAGCTTGTCGAGGACGAGCGCGCTCTTGGTGAGCAGCTGATCCAGTTCTTCACGCAGCCGTTCGAGCTGGGCGTCGAAACTCGAAATCTTTTTCTTGGCCTTGACAATGCCCTCGACCTCGCACTCACAGGCCTTGCGCACGACGACCTTGGGCAGGCTCCTGTCGTAGAAGACCACCGGCGGGAAGCAGAGCAGGTCGCCCTCCCTGTAGCAGCGGAAGCGCTCGCACTCGTCCAAGCGGTGGAGGTGCGCCGTCAGCTGGTCGCCGCCGCGGACGTGCGCGGGCGCGTCGGCGTGCGCAGGGTCGTCGTCGTTCACGCTCTTCCAGCCGTCGTCCCTGAACTCGGGTACGCCCTGCCAGATGCCAGCGAGGTCGACGGTGAGGTAGAACGCGTCCCACGAGCTTATTCCGTTGCCGGCAATGTGCCTGGTCCTACGGCGGCGCCCTTAGAGCATCTCCAAGCGGAGCCTCCAAATCCGGCTCCCAAACTGTATCCGGACGCGTCCGCGGACAGTGACCGGACAGCCCCCAAAAGTGGCCTCCTCCAACCATGTACCCCAAAATCTCCCCAAATTGTGGGGTCACTTGCATGTGATTGGTGGAGAAAGAGAGAGAAGGATCAATGAAGGACAAAAGAAAAGAAAACAAAGAAAAAGTTGTCCGCCCGGACGCGTCCGGTCGCCCCCAAACCCTCCCCACATATGGGGTGGGTTTGGGGGTTGCCGGACAGCCCGGACCTATGGGGAGTGTTTGAAGACCATGGTTGGGTGCATGTTTTTACGTCAAATCTTGTCCGGGCTGTCCGCCCGGACGTTTGGGGGCGGTTTGGCAACTCCGCTTGGAGATGCTCTTAGTTCATCTTCCGAGAGGTCCGGGGCGGCCCTAGGTTCGAACGGGTTATATCCTCGTTGGACCTATTTTCCTGCGTATCGGCCCTTTATCCTAATAATGGTAACATAACCCAGGTCCGGTTCATCCGGCCACCGGGCCGAACCGCACCCATCGCATCTTCACCACCAATCAACGCAACCAAACATGCACGCAAACATGTCACAGTTCTTTTCTAGATGCTCGACAAATTCATCTGTTTGCTGCTCGGTCCAGATTTGTATTTGCACAGATCACATCCTGATTTGCCTTTTATCAAAATTATTATCAAGTTGCGAACTGAATATAGATCTGAAACTTAATTAAATGGTAGATTCTTATTATCTCTGATGATGCAGACTGATTTAAGATTTCATCAAATCTTTTTGACATGACTTTTTGCTGACCTAGGTGCTCGCTACTGCATCCAATACGCCCTCCAAATAGGCCCTGGGTAACCAAATAGCTCAGCAAACTCTGAAAAACTTAATGAGAACGTGAATATTGAAGTTTGATATTAAGGGTAAAAAAGGGACGAGTTCCTCGAAGGGAAAGTATTTCATATTGGAATATAACCTTATAAGATTATCACTTGTGCTATTTATTGATACCCATTTTATGGCACTGCAACTGAATTTTCCCTGTAAAAGATTACATATACACCCAAACCGACAACAGAGAGAAACAACAGGTGGACCTCCTCGCTTCCATACCAAACCTGAGCATAGGTCAGCATCCCTCTATAAATACAAGCACAAACTTCTCCCTGCCACTTCCATGGATATCCGTATATACATTTCCGAATACTAGCTTAATCGAGTTGGGACTCACAACAAGTGCTAGCTTGGCTCCAACGGAACAACTGCTCGTTGCGGATACCTCGGGCCGTGAACGAGTGATGAACCAATCCTGAGAACAGGTACATAACCAGTGTGCAAAATACCACGTCAGGTTCCAGTTGGGATTTGTCCGTGCTATAAGCTGGAGGGCAGTCTTAACGGAATCCGTTCTCGAAAGCGTGGCCAAGTACTTCTTCGATGCGCTTCACAAGCAGAATCTACCAGCAGCATATGTAAATACAAGTCAGGAAACAGACATCGTATCGAGAGGACACAATTGCAACATAGATCGGATTGCTATTCTGGTTTCTGGATGTTTTAGCTCGCCAAGATAGCAACAACTAATAGAAATATTTTATGAAAATTTTGTGCTGAATAATTTGTGCATCCTAGTACATATTACGAGCAAATATAAATGCAGGATCAAGTCACTGCTACACTGGTAGTAGTTCAGAGCATATCCTCAACAATCATGCTACTTAATGCGGCAGTTCAGAGCAAATATTGAGTAACCACTAAGAATAAGCAATCACACACCTCTATGCCAGAGAGGATGGGCGCTGGAATCTCGGCCAAGTCCTTCAAGTTCCTTTCTGGCAATATTACTCTCTTGATGCCATATCGATGTGCTGCAAGTACCTGAATTCCAGTGAAATGTTTGCACTTAAATATAGTCCAAGAGCAGCACAACGGAAGTAGTTCAGTCATTCGAGGCAAGAAACACATAATATATCAGGAACTTATATGGTGGTACCTTGTCCTTAACACCACCAACTGGCAACACCAGGCCCCTGAGAGTCATCTCTCCTGTCATCGCGGTGTCTGCTCTAACTTTTTGGTTACTAAACAATGACACCAGCGATGTTACCAGTGTTACTCCTGCAGAAGGACCATCCTTTGGCACAGCACCAGCAGGAAAATGTATGTGAATATCACGACTCTCCAGTATGTTAATATCTGAAGTAGGTGACAGATTGAGGTCAGCAGCTCTTGCTCTCACCTGTGAAAATCAACAAAATATAAGTTAAGAGGAACAGAAAGTTATTCAACTTGATAGGTACTGATACAGAAAATTAAGCATTGTATGGCTGATGATGCTTAATACACAGCATTTCAACTAAGCACCATACTGCTAGAAAACAAGTTCACATCACATGGCAACAAAAGGTCCTGCTAACTGAATATAAGCAAATAAAAGCATTACACCATGTAAGGGAGATAGGTTAGAAGAGAGGAAGATGCTTACCCACGTCAGAGCCAACTGTGCTGACTCCTTAATAACATCGCCAAGTTGTCCCGTCAGATGCAATTCACCCTTACCCACCATGGCTGTAGCTTCCACAAATTGAACTTCCCCACCAAAAGAAGTCCAGACAAGCCCAACAGACACTCCTGGGGATGCCACACGATCCGCAGCTTCTCTATCGTCGAATCTAGGAGGCTGTAGCGCAATGTAATGTAATACGGTAAGATACAACAAACATAAACATACTAATCTAGCTTATCATGAAATCAAATTGAGAGGCAACGACATACCCCGAGCACTTTTTCTAGCATAGCCTCATCAACAACCATGGGTGATGGATTTTCATACGAATTTGATATGTCCTGGCCCATAGGAATAACTTCCATTTCAACTTCACCACCATCGGCAAGCCTTGAGTCCAGCAGAGTTGTGGTTATTGGCTGTATTTCCTTGCCAAGTCTCATCGTACTGTCTAGCTCTGCAACCTTTACAGCAGCTGCACGGGCCAATGCAGCTAGGTTTCGTTCAAGATTACGCACACCAGCTTCTCGTGTGTATCTCTCGATGATAAGTTTGACTACAGCCTGGACAAAACAAATGGAAAAGGTGTAAAAGAGCAATGTAATAAATGTTTTAGGACAGACGATGAATTCAATAGTATTATTTAGTGGAACATAAGCAGTTGATGACTGCAAACAAAATGCAATGGTAAGTAGGTGCACCTTTGTTCACATCTGATCTAGAGAACTATTTTGTACAAAAATGCCAGAGATGGCTTCAAGGGTATAGAGTATTAAAAGGGTAGATAGACTATTGACTAGAATGAGAACGTTTTTGGAGGAAATTACTTCATTGTTCTGGCTTGATCCATAATAGATACATACTATCCCTACAGACAAAACGATATGGAAGAATCTATATCTCTAAGGAAACCTATATACTCCCTCCGTTCACAAAAGGATGTCTCAACTTTGTTTAAATTTGCATGTATCTAGACATGCTTTAGTGTGTAGATACATGCAAATTTAGACAAAGCTGAGTCATCCTTTTATGGACGGAGGGAGTATGAAATTCATCTCCACTACATGGAGTAAATCTATAAGGAGTAAACCCAACTAACAAGGAGCTATAAATCGTATTAGCATCACGCCTTCTCCTTGTTAAAATCAGCTATATGCGCTGTAGTGCAAATAGATTAGCGCCCCTCTAAAGCACAATTACACTGTACTTATCGCTATAAAACTGAATTTAAATGTCTTTATACTTTCCATTTCAAACTTCAGTTTGTTCCTAAGGAGGTAAAGCAAACTGAACATCAATATAGTAAATGCGTTCAACAGGAGCAACTGTCACTCTTCCAACAGATATGTGACCACATTCAAACCCTTTAAAATCATGTGATATCAAATAAAATAGTTTACAGACAAGGAAAGGTCCAGCAGAAGATAATCCTTGTGGCATACCTCAGGAATCTGAAGATATGCAGAGCTCAAGCCATGCTGTTCCAATACCCTAGGTAGGAGATGTTTCATGGCTATTTTTAGTTTCTCTTCAGGGGTGTAGCCTGGTAGCTCAATCACTTCCATCCTATCTAACAGAGCAGGGGGGATAGGTTGCATCCTGTTGGCAGTTGCAACAAATACGACCTTTGACAGGTCAAATGGAACATTCAAATAGCTGGTAAAAATGTGTTAAGGAATTTTAATATATAAAATATAGATAGCAGATCAAATAGCATAATCTCTTTCCCAAAGTACTAAGGTGTGCATCCGAGTTTTAAGTAACTCGAGAACATAGCTTATTATAAAGAGTAGGGGACTAGAAAAATTGCTAACCTCACAGAGATGGGTGACCAGAAGTGATAACTGATAAGCCTAACTAATCAATACATGCATAGTCATAAAACATATTTTAGAAAAGGGCCCAATTTCATGACGGAACCAACCAGCTAACAATAAGATATTAAGATGCACTCATTACACACATAAAGTGAAAGGATACTGGTCATTGAATGTTTTATTCTGCTCAGGATCGAGAACTTCTAGTAAGGCTGATGCTGGATCACCACGTACATCCGAACCGGTCTTGTCAATTTCGTCAAGAAGCATCACTGGGTTGCTGACAGATACTCTCTGCATTTTTAAGAACAGTATATAAGAATGACTTTATTTAACTGCATAGAAGAACGACTTATGCTGCAGAAGTATTAGATCAATCATCTCTTGCCTTGGTTCAAAAAATACACAGAAGAAACTGGAAACAGATCTGAGTTACCTTCAGTCCATCGATGAGGCGCCCTGGCATGCTTCCAATGTATGTTCTTCGATGGCCCCTAATATCAGCCTCATCCTTTACACCGCCGAGAGAGATTCTTATGAACTTCCTATCCAGGGCCTTTGCTATGGAAGAGGCCAATGATGTCTTTCCAACGCCAGGTGGTCCAACAAAACACAGCACAGGACCTCTGGCATCAGGTTTGAGCTGCAAGCAAATTAATGCATCTCCATGAGATAAATAATCAGGACAGGGACATAACAAATATTGTACCTGAGTCTTGTTACCAACCTTGCGGACAGCCAAATACTCAATAATCCTCTGCTTAACTTTGGTCAGTCCGTAATGATCATGATCAAGACTCTCTTTGGCAGCTCTAAGATCAAGTTCTCTTTCTTCACTCACTTTTTGCCAAGGAAGGTCGCCAAGAAGTTCCAAATAAGCTCGTGAGCTACTATATCCAGGTTGCTGAGGTTGCATCTTTCTCAAGCGCCTGCACAAAGACTAGCTGGATAAACGGATCTCCTGTACCACATGTACGCACGTTAAAAGGATATAGATAGTACAAGTTACCTCAACTCCCTTTGGGCGTGCTTCCATATATTAGTAGGCATTCCTGCATTCTGCATCTTCCTTTCCAATGCAGCTACATCATCTTCATCATCATCGTTATCACCAAGTTCATCTTTGATAGCCCTCATCTGCAAAACTACCAGGGTTAATATCATACTGGAAATATAATTATATGCTGCACAAAAGGGCCATGGATATCAAAGTTGCTTAGCTCCAGAAAAATCCTCTTCAGAAAAGGATTATTTCCATTTTACATATTATTTAAAGACTATATAGGAATACAAGCATGCCAGAATGTAATTTATAGTTGGTCAAGCACGGAACATATGGTTTAAAAAAAAAAACCTGCTGGCGCAGCAGAAATTCTTTTTGAGACTTCGACAACTGCCCCTCAACCTTTTGTGTTATTTTCTCAGCTACAAGAATCGACTGTCCATCAAAGGAAAAAAAAAGCATATCAAACCATCAAATGAACAGATCATAGAAAGTAAACTTATTAAAGCACAAGGAATCTTAACAATAATTCAAAGATCCTTGGGTTTCTTGATATTCACCTGCAGGTGTCTGTCTACAAGTTCGGTTGCCTTGGAAAGCCTGACTTTCAAGTCAACTGAATCCAGCATAGAGAGCTGCTCCTCAAAGCTTATTTCAAAGCTAGCAACAAAAATATCAGCTAGCCTGTATACAGGAACTGTCTCGAGCAGCAACTTGGTCCTACCAACTGTCTTCTGCTTCTGCAGAAACAACAGAACAATAGTAAGTCTAAACTCACTGAAAAGTATCATGAGCAGTTCTCCACTCAATCTTCCTATTACTCTGTCAACTATAAGCACTAAATCTGGACATCAGGCTCTCCTAGGTTATTTACCTGCTCTAGGACGGAAATCAGTTCCATGGCAGTTGCTTTAAATTGCCTAGAAAGAGCAATTAGATCAGGGTCTTGCTCTGCCTGCTCCAACTCTAGCAAACCAAAGACATAGTAGTAATGTGAGTGTCCAAATATATATCATGCGATTTTGAAAAGAAAAGGCAGCTATATAATCAAGTACTCCCTCCGTTCCCAAATATAAGATGTTTTAGCTTTTGTCCACATTCACATGCACACAAGTGTATCTAGACATATTTCATGTGTAGGTTCACTCACTTTAATATGCATGTAGACAACATGTGTAACACCTAAAACATCTTATATTTAGGAATGGAGGGAGTAGTTCTTACAGGAAACAGGATCTTTCAAATTCTTGACAAGCTAATAAAGGATATCAGATAAGAAATTATACTATGCTAATATAAACTGTCAAAATCATCAGGGCAGAGATGCCAGATTCAGAAATAAAATACAGTTGTGTGAAATGACAGGAGGTACCAGCTTGTGATGATTACTGTTGAACGAAATGGAGTGAAATTTATATATACTTTTACGGCCTTACCATTCTTTGTCATGTCAAGACGTGAAACACGGGCAACATGATATGATCCCCTTGCATTGAGTTCTTGAACACTGAACCTACATAAGCCTTCAAGAACAACAATGTATGTAACCCTTCCACTTGGTTTCTCCACACCTCTTGAAAGGTGCAGAGCTCTAGCAGCAACACCCCTATACATGGAAGGAAAAAATGGAAGTTTCAGAGTCTGATTAAAAATATGCATAAGGTGGGGAAAGACAAACAAAACAAACCTGAGATGATTTAATAAAGGGTGCAACTTTAAATTATGTACTATACTTCATATTTCATCAGTTTGTGCAACTATAGATCCAATTTATCCTTTGGTTATAGCTGGAGACAAGAACGCCCCTAGTGCGACAAACCATTTGTATGGCATAGCAGATTGAGAAATATAATGAAAACATCACTGGTACATGCAGTGCATTCAAGGACTGGATAACTAGATGGAGGGTGGAAAGTTGGTCCACGAACAACCAAAACCTCTTAGCTTCAAACAGCTAATAGATGGAGAACAAGTATCCAGAAGCTTGAAGGAACAAATAAATGCTATCCTGAGTGTTGAGCTACAAGTACCCTCCTATGTAAAGTGTACCCTCCTGTCGAACAAGATTTGATCACTATCTCATCCAACCCCCACAGTAGGATAATCGAATAATGCATTCTTGCACCATAGCATAAGCAGCTAGATATGTAAATGAGAATCATTTGCTTAAATCTATTTTTTCATATGCTCACAGAATGAAATATTGCATGCCATTGTTATATGTGCCAACAGCCTAACGCATGTCAATGCTCCTAAATGTAGCACTGACTTAACAACCTTTAGTGGCCAGGCACTATGTTCTTCACCCTATTGCTGTCATATGTGAAGGTTTTTTATCTCTGGAACCTGGTTCATGGATATAGTACAGACGTAATGGAAAGATACAACATAGCAAATGCTGATACGGACCGGTTGTGCCAGTGAATGGGCTCCTTGCCGTTCTTTGCATCTTGTTTGGTTGACTCTCCCCCAGAACCACCAGGAGACTTGCTGCCTCCTTCGCCTGAATCACCGCCCACGCCTATAAGAGCAATATCAATTCTAGTAAGAAAACGCAGGTCCACAATGCCCACCAACGGCTCATTAGCTGAATTAGATCACACAGTCTCTATCTCACCAGAAGACAGAATCGAACCAACAGACGCGGCCTCAGAGTCCCGAACGGGAAGCACCCCGATAAGACCCTTGTCCTCCGTTGCCAGAGCTCCTGCTCCACCAGCTTCACACTGCAGGCCAAAACAACCACATTGCCCAAGTCAAAAGCCAGATCAAAAGGCATAAATTTACCCTCCCAACTAGTCAACACATGCCCACAAGTTACCCCTACACCAACAAAAACTCCAATAACCCCAAGCTAACCTGAACCACAATTGACCTGACCGCGCCTAGAAAATTCAGACACTAAATGAGTGGTGGATAATTGGGAGCTGAATTAGTCGGTCAAAGCCAAAAAGATGGCGAACCGCTCAACACCTTACTTTTATTCCAACGAGAGCATCAATCAAACTGCAGCGAGAATTTTAAATTTTCCGCATCAGAAGTAATAACAACTACGCAAAAGCATATTTAACATGGATACTACTTGAGCCACGCTGCTGGTTACAGCACATAGGAGTACTTCATCAGAACAGCAGAAGAGGGCAGAAATTCTACTTGAACCCACACAGGCTACAGGCTCCAGAGCAGAAATAAATAAATAAAAGTCTCTAGGATTCGCAGCTAGATCGCTGAGGCTAAAACGAACTCAAAGCTGCGGGCCAAGCGATTGACCGCTCCGGTGAGGAAAACCTAACCCCAACCCACCTAATTACGCCCTGAGTCCCCAAACACGAGCTCTACGCGGTCGGTTAAATAATCGGCGCGCTGGAATTCGCGGGGTCCCGCGCCACACTGACCTGCTGGGGTTGGTGCAGCGGATCCGCACGATGGCGCCGGGGAGGAGCACCTTGTTGCGGAAGGGCAGTATGGCGAGCCGGCCCGGCAGCTCCACAGGCGCGTCCGCCATGGCGCCGCGCGCGCGGTCGAGTCGTCGAGAGGAACGCGCACGCGGTGCCACGCGCGGTGGGCGGAGCAGAATCTTCTTTGTTGTGGTAGAAGAAGGACAAATTGGGGAAGGCAGAGGTGGGAGAAGACGGGGATATTTATGTGTAGCGAGTCAATGCTGGGCAGCGGGTGGGCCATCCTTGTCAGGTGAGTAGGGCCCGCGCGTCGGCGTGTCGTGTCGACGTGGCGCTCTGGTGGGGATAAGCCACAAGGGTTGGCGCCGCGAGGATCCGGTGCGGGGAGGCACTGTGCTGCCGGGACACGTGGCAGCGTTGTGGTGGCCGGTATTTGTGTTTGGTGCTCGGATTTGCCGGCGTGCGGGGTCGCGGGATCAGTCGGAGTTCAGACACGCCCGTGGCGGTTGGGACACGGCCGGGTCGCCGGGTTTCGGCCGTCGGGTCGTCGGGGTCCGGTGGTGTGCCGGACGGCGTGGATCTTGGTCCTCGAGGTATCCACGTGAGGAATCGGAAATCCATTTTGACTCGTAAAGCGTTTGCCACTGTGGTTTAAACTGTCAAAAAGAATTGAAAAAAAAATCGGGTGAACATAACAGCATTCTATGCTCACACAAATTTTCATGAACAAAGCCATTTTCTTGTGGGCTATCAAAAAGACAAAAAAAAAGTCAGGTCATAAGTCGCTTTGTCGCAGCAAAATTTATCTTCTTACAGATGACACAATAAATTTTGTCCTTTTTCCACGAAACTTCACTTTAACATAAAATATCTGGATTTATAACAAATATTACAGTTTAAACATAATTTTTGGTGTTTGGCTCTACAAAATATTACAATTGTGAGAACTATGGTATTCTTCTAACATTTGTTTTCTGTAGTGTTGAAAAAGGTGGCCAATCCTTTTCTTTTTCTTAAACTGAGAAAGGATTAATAAAGTAATTTATTGCATATAGAGGCAGTAAAATAGTGTGATACTAATATAACTTGGTTTAAAAAATGAAATTCCATATAGAGACTTAAGTACAAGTGATATTTTATGGTCAACAATTCATAAATTTTATTATGTTTTCACAAAACAAAAAGGAACAATCCATATAGAGCTCAATCGTACACTTCGGGAGTATTTTCAATTTTTATTCCGTGCAATACATTTTTATTTCATCTGGGTTGTGATTTGCATACACGGATGATAGCAAGCATATTGTGTAAGAGGTTATCAAATATTAAAATTTACACACGCAAACATAAGAGAATCCACATAATTTTATATCCATTGATGATTATTATAAACAATGTTGTTTCAATATCAAGTATCAACCATGCACGGTTTCTTAGGTTTTGAATTGCTAGATAATTTGACCACAAAAAATAAGAAAATAATGTTTTAATTGGTTTTAATTTATACTCTAAAGGTTTCTTTAAATATGCTTACGTGATCATGCACTTGAAATCTCTATTCAGATATTTGTTAGATCATATGGGGTGCAGATCTTTACCATAAATACATATAAATTATATTGATTATGATAAGGGCGCTCCGGTGGGGATAAGGGCCGGCGTGTGGGGTCGCGGGATCGGTCGGGGTTCAGACGCGCCGTGGCGGCTGGGACACAGCCCGGGTCGCCGGAGTTCGGCCGGTCGGTCGTCGGGGTCCAGTGGTGTGGGTCGGACGGAGTGGATCTTGGTCATCGAGGTGTCCACGTTAGGAATCGGAAATCCATTTTGACTCGTATAAAGCGTTTGCCACTGTCGTTTAAACTGTCAAAAGAATTGACAAAAAAAATCGGGTGAACATAACGACATTCTATGCTCACACAAAATTTCAGGAACAAAGCCATTTCTTGTGGGCTATCAAAAGGACAAAAAAGAAAGCCAGGTCATAAACCGCTTTGTAGCAACAAAATAAAATGGAACGATCCATATACAGCTCAATCATACAATTCGGGAGTATTTTCATTTTTTTATTCCGTGCAATACATTTTTATTTCATAATCTGGCTTGCGATTTGCATACACGAGATGATAGCAAGCATATTGCATACGAGGTTATCAAATATTAAAATTTACACACGCAAACATAAGAGAATCCACATAATTTTATATCCATTGATGATTATTATAAACAATGTTGTTTCAATATCAAGTATCAACCATGCACGGTTTCTTAGGTTTTGAATTGCTAGATAATTTGACCACAAAAAATAAGAAAATAATGTTTTAATTGGTTTTAATTTATACTCTAAAGGTTTCTTTAAATATGCTTACGTGATCATGCACTTGAAATCTCTATTCAGATATTTGTTAGATCATATGGGGTGCAGATCTTTACCATAAATACATATAAATTATATTGATTATGAATCGGAAAAAAGGTACATAACCAAATTTTTGTATAAGATACGGTTTATTATCTTTCATTGATATTTGGTACAAACAAAAAATGCACCAACTAATATTTAATAAAAATGCAAGTTATTGGTTAAATTATGTCAGCCAATAGAAAATTATTGTAATAATCTAACGTGCTTAAATAAGATCCAGATAAGTATATGAGTTTAGTGAAAAATGTATATACTTTTATCACCGCGGCGGGAACGGAGCCTAAGGTTCTCATCAATTGCAACATCGCATCCGCACGTGGATACCAACACCTCACAACCCCTTTGCAATCTCTAATATAAACACAACGAGGTGTCCTGTCTCGGCCACGACGGACGAAATCGGACGATCCAGAGCAATCACCGGACGAAATCTGACGAGTCACAAACTGCCTGGTTATGACAGGATTTGACTTAATTGCACCTCCTCTAATCACATACTCCATTTATCAGGTGGATTAATTAAATGCTAATTGTACCTGCTGTTTTCATTACGTGTTTTCCGGTACTATACCTCCTCTAATCACGTGACTTAATTGTACAGCTAATTGTGCTTAATGGACGTCGTCTACCCCACAGCCCGCCACCGAGTTATTCCTCACGCGTATATCATCAGGCTTTGGAGTGTGCTTCATGTGCGCTGAGTGATTTGAATTTAATATCTATGATTCGCAGTTACTGATTAGTATATGCATATTAAACACACAATGTAAACTTGCAGATATACGTGAAAGAAAAATTAGTGGAGCGACGAAAATGAGCGACAAAAATGAGCTTTGTGCCTAGTGATCGTGCATGATAAGAGATATGCACGATTCCGAAAAGTAGATTTAGAAATGGTCCCATTCAAACTATGTACTACTATCTTATATAATGATGTCAATAAATTAAGTGTCTGGCCTTTTGCAAGAATTTTTGTACTACAAGGATTCTAATCTTGATGATTTTTATAGCTATGAAAACTGCACGGCAGACCAAAAATTGTTGTGCATCCATTATCCGTCTGTATTTTGTGCCAAATATTAATGTTACACGAACTTTTATCTGAGATTCCCTACACCAAAAAAATCACTTACATGTCTACTAAAATCCTATAAAAATATCAGGACAAAATCACTTGTAGATGAAGGTGAAAATAATAACGCATGGGCTGTACGATCTGCTATCTAAATCGTGAACTTACATTCCTGCTAAAGGATGTAAGAATATCAGATAAGATCCCCTTGTAGATCGCTCAAAATAATTACGGATTGTACTGATATCGGTCTGTATTTTTGTGCTGAGACCTTAGTTTTGCCAACCACCATATACATTCCAACGGAAAAATCTGAATAAGTTACAAGTCGCGCACTTACATGTATACTAAAATGAGATACCAAGAGAAATACTTGTGAAATATTAATGTATAGTCTTTTATTTATTTTCTACAGGTCAAATGATATACTGAGAGAAATAATTAGTGACTTGCACTGCTTTCAAGTACAGAAAGATTTGACCAAATTTCATATTCGAACAATTTATACATTTTAATCTTAATGGTTTTTAAAGCTATATTTTCATACACATGAATGTTTAGACATGCATTATATTTACAAATGCGTTGATTTTTTTAACCTTTAGACATGCATTATATTTACAAGTGTGTTAATTTTTTTAACCCGTAGCAATGCACGGGCATTTAACTAGTAATTAGAAAAAGACGAATTATGATTAGGCTTCAGTGGTCTACCTCTGATCGTTCCAATCATAATGTACTCAGGATTTAGACAAGATTTCTTGCTTGCTATTTGCTAAAACCATGTGAGAAATATGATTCCACGACCTCCCGCCAAACCTTTAGGACCAAGAACATCTAGTACGATGGTCAATTCAGTAATGTCACTAAGACACTAATAAATATGAACTTACCTAGCACAGGTAATCACCTACGTAACTAGCTGCGTCGGTCACGTACGTAATCAGCAGCATTCCCATTCATACTGTAGAAGGCAGCAATCCCATAGTCAGGTTTATATACCTAGCTAAGCAAGCGGACAGGAGAATTTGGCGGCTCACTCACAGTCACTCATTCAGACCTACAAACGGCTTCGAACTTTAAAATGAATATTGATTAATCTTTGTTATAGACGGTACACAGGCAATATACAATGAAGAATAATGGAATCAACACAATGGACACATTTTGACTATATGGGGAGATTTACAAACTTTGGGATTTACAACGGTAAACATATCCCACGCGACGGCTTTACAAGAGGGTATATAAAGAAGTGGTGACCTACAGCGGCAAGGATCCATACCAGGCCTCCCGACGACGACGGGGAGCCCCTCCCCCACCTCTCAGAGGTTAGCATTTATCTGTTTAGGCTTAATATGAATTTGAATCACAACTTAACAATTTGCATCTTCTATTTCTCATCATTCCTTTACAGTTTCTTCTTCATGGCAACTCTGTCCGGCAGCTTGGGTTCGCTGTTGATGTCAAGTTTCTTGTTAGTGTAGTCGGACTTATCTTTGGCACGTCAAGTTGTGCTTTGTTGTTTTATCTTTTGTTTGTTTGTGGTGCCTTATGCTTGTAAGCTGTGTATCAGCATGTTGTTTTTGCCGTTGGATACTCTACGGCTTTGTTAATTCAAAGCTGATCATTTTATGCCTTTTTTTCTAAAAAAAATTATCATCATTTTAATCGTACTGGAGTGAGTATCTAGAGAAGATTGCTTGCTAATAACATGTCAGTAATATGATTTCACATCTGACTAAGAACAAATAGAATATGAACTTAACTAACATAGCTAATCACCTACGCAATCAACTAGTACGTCGTTCACCTACGTAATCATATCTAGAAAAGACAACATTCCCACTGTCAGGTTTATATACCTAGCTAAGAGCATCTCCAACCGCAACCCCCAAATCCAGGGTTTGCGTCAAAAATCTCCACCCAACGGTGGCCCCTATAGCGGCCCCAAACGACCGAACGGTTCGGCACACCCCAAACCCAACACAAAACTGGGGCGTGTTTGGGGCCGCCCGGACGCGTCCGCGCCCTCACTCGCTGACAACGCGGACCCTCCCTTGACCGGCCTACCGGAACCTACCGGAGAGGGATCTAGCCTTTGACCGGCGTCGGCATTCATGGCGGAGCGGCCAGCGGCCAACCCCCAACCGCCCGCATTCATGGTGGTCCGGACACCACTATATCTACCGGCGACGTCGGGACCCTAATCCACATCCACATCCGCCGCCGGAACCCTAGTTCATCCACATCCGCCGACCGGAATCCTAGTTCTTCTCCACCATGTCTCGCCGCCTCCCCACCCTCTTCGCCAAGATGACGGCGGACAAGTTGAGGCACCAGGCCTAAATCCGAGCTCAGGCTGAGGCGGATGCGGCGGCGGAGGCGGCTTCGGAGTCGTCGAGCGTCGGATACATCGGTCCCCGACGACGCCGACATCGTCAAGCTCACGGGCTCGGAGTACATCCGGCAGGCGGATGAGGCGATGCGCGTCCGGGCTGAGGCGGACCATGAAGCCCGGCGCGCCCGCGCGGAGGCGGCGGTCGAAGCGCAGGCGGCGGCCGTGGCGGCCGAAGCGCTTCACAGCCGGGCGGAGGCGGCGGCCGAAGCGCATCGCGCCCGGGTGCGCGCTGCGACGGAGCGGTGGAGAGCTCAAGTGGAGGCGGAAGAGGGCCGGATCCGCGAGGAGGCGCAGCGCAACGACGAGGCGGCGGAGCACCGTGCGACGGGGGCGCAGTTGAAGGCGGAGGCGGCGGACCGCCTCCTCATGAGGCAGATGAGGAACCGCTCAGGGTTCCTCGACAAGCAGATCGAGGCGGAGGCGGCGATTCGTGAAGGCCGCCCTTACGCCGGGGCCTCCTCCTCGTCTTTATTCGGGCTCTTCTCCGACTCCGAGCAGGGTTCTTGCCCGGCTCCGGCTGCCAGTGCGGAACGGTACGGCTCCGCCGGCGCAGCGGCAACGGTCATCGTCCTGCAAGGCGGCTGCAAGTCCCCATTCTAATGTAGCAAATGTGGACGTTGCATGTCTTTGTAGTAATTTGGCAACTAGATTAGAGGAGTGTGGTTGTAGAAGCATGTTTTTAGGGTTGTCCGGACACCCTCCGCGGACGCGTCCGGATGCGTCCGGCCGCAGTATGTGGTCCGATTTTGTGGGGTGTGGTTGGAGATGAGCAACCGAGCAGGATAATTTGGCGGCTGATTCACAGACATTCATTCAGACCTGCAAACGGCTTTAATTTGTAAAATGCGCCATCGATCCCTGGATGTCATTCAGACCTACAAACGTATTTTAAAATACACCGCCGATCCTGGCACCGTCGATCGACGGGCCGGACGATCTAGAATACACGGCACGAGCTCGCGGCCACGCGACCAAGACCTGAGCAAGTCCACGGCCGGCGATGTGAACGCGGTCGCCGCCGGCCAGGTGCGTGGATCCCCAAGTTAACGGCAATGATAGAAACTCAACAAGCAATTCAGATCCGGATGATAAGATTAGACAGCAGTAGTAGACTAGTAGTAATAGAAAAACAGAGTCTTCATTGCCGTGGTCGTCTCCCAGGTGGGAACTTCCATCGAGTTACATGTGGGAAAGAAAGCCCAGTGCATGTGTTTGGATTGTGGGTTAACTTGTCCCTAACAGTTTTGGTGTTTAGCTCAGATTTGGAATGCCGAAGCTCTGCCAGACAAAAGCATCCAACTAGACATGACCTGTACATTTCATTTGAGTCTCATGGTGTTTATTCATTCACATTGCTAAGACAGGGACTGAAGATCCGAAATGCCACGTGTGAAGAACTGAAGATGACGGTTTTGAACAACTTGTCAGGGAGGAAAACGTTGCTCTGTCAGGCCGTACGAGTAGAGCGCAACGATTATTGGATTTGATTTGATGATGACACCAAGGCACATCATCGTGTTTAAAGCAGGGCACAGAGGATTATTCAACGAAGACGACGGCGTTTGTGTTCGTTTCTTCGTCTCCCGTGGCCCTTTCATGGTCCGTCAATTGATTCGATGAGGACACCAAGAGCACATCATGTTTAAATGCAGGGCAGAGGACTATTGAGCCAAGAAGATTGCAACGTATCCTGCTTAAAAGTCGTGGTTGCAGATTACATGCAGAACTCAAACTTTTGTAATAGCATACTATCATGCGAGATCATCAGGCTTTGTGTACCCAATCTACTGTCGAATTTGGCATCTCTACAGAATCCACCAAACGTTCAAACCAGCTTTTTCTTCGGTTGCTACAACACTTGAGAAACCATGATTAACTAACATACCCAACGTGGTCCATTGATTAATTAAAGCTTGCATTTATAATCTGACAGAAACATGCAACTGTTCTTCTTGATGAGTAGGAATGGATCGATGATGTAGCAGGAAAGGCTTGCAAGCCCACCACACCACTTCCCCACAAGTGTTAACATCAAGGTGGTAGTTAGCAATAAAATTACTGTTCATGCTAGTACGCAGCAAAACATTATCTAATCATAACATACTAACCGGGACAGTCACATTCATCGTAGTAAACTAATTCATTTGTAAGCATGCCTCCAACCCCGCAATGACAACAACATGCCAAAAGAACTCTGACCTAAATAAAGCTATCAACCAGGCTCCCTTTTGTCAGTACTTGGTCATCTCTACGACTCACCCTAAATGAATACTTTAACCTTTTGGCTATCCGCAAATCCCACCATGTGTAAAAAATATATATAAGTGTTTAAGTGCCCACATATAAAGGTAATAACATATATCATGATAGAAAAACAAATGGGCGTAAACTATGTAGTTTTGCTTTTAAAAAGAGAAATAATACAAATCAACTACACATTCATTCAAAAGGTTTACTTTAGCGGTGCTACTTTTAGGCGGGCAAACAGGGGTAAAGGAAAAAAACAAAGAGAGCTAATATCCAGCTCAGTTCCAGTATACTTGTGGGTATCAACGTGGCAAACAGATGTTGTTGATATGTTTGTTGCGTCTCTGTGCTCCTAGTTTACAATGTTAGTGCCTATCGTCGCTAGGTCCTGGAGCTCATTCATTCCAATTTCGTGTTGTGTTCAGCTTGTGTTATCTAGGTTGCAAGAGGCCTCTATCACTGCCGTTATGTTGTTGTTTGCCTTTGCGCCTCAACTATGCTCCGCTGTTTGCCTCAAGTTTGTGCCGGTTTCCCAGGTTTAGTTGTATGCCTCAAGCCTCTCCATGTATGCCTCAAGTTTATTATGCTTTACCCCTGCTAAGCTGCTTAGTTTGCTGTTTGCCCCAGCAAAGCCTGAAGATAGCTTCTTGGGAAACTAGTTCTCTGGTTGGAACCTGATGATATGCTGCTGAAGTTTACTGAGGTGTAAATAGTTTTCCTGCAAATCACAGTGATTTGATCTCAACCATTCGGTGATTCTGCTGCTACAACCCATTTTTATCCCAGTCTTATATTAAACTTTTTAACTTCTTCTTTGCAATTACAACAAATTCTTTCGACATGTATATTAACCACTATAATTTTCTAGTATAAGTAAAAAGTGTAACCACATTGTAATACAACATTCATATCAAGATACAGTTGGTTTTATCGTGTAATTTTAACTTCAATCGTGGTACTTGCACTTGCATTAAATGTGAACCATATATAGCTACGTAACTTATGTCTTAATTTTTTGGGTTAAATTATTTCATCTTAATTAGAGAGAAAAAACAAATTAAGATGTTCATGTTCATTATTAACTACAAGTATGTGTAAATGTTCATTATTTTGGTTTCCTTAAATATCATGAGCTACCTCTAAAGTTGACAGAGGTTCTCGAATACATGTCCATATATTTTAGGTGTGTTGAAATATAATAGGTGGCAATCAATGTACCAAACAGAAATATCTAAAATATACAAAATCAATGTACCAAACAGAAATCTCAACAATACGGTTCAGCGCGACTCTGGTCCCTCGTATACCGGAAGCTCGTGCCATGTACTCGACGCCCAAAACGTCACCATTTTCTGTGTGTGTTTGGTCCCAGCTATAGGAGCATACAACAAAATACAGGCAAAAGGGTCCAAATTTACCCCATGCACTAGCTGCATATAGTAGGCTAAATCTTAAGTTTCTTTCTAATCGATACTTCAGCTTTGAGAACACTGAAGAGTGACAAGTATTCACAGCGTAGTGCAAAATTGTCAGAATCGCTGTCAATACGGCCATATGCCACGACTGCTTCTTTAGAAGAACACAAATGTATAACTAATTCTGCACACCACTTCCTATTGGTCTCGGACACGGCCTTGTTTGGAGCTTCACGGAGAAAGGGCGAGCTCTATCTCTTAGAGCATCTCTAGCAGTGCCTTAAAAGCCCCGAAACATTAAAATAACCGTTAAATACAGTTGCTTTAAAAGCCTCGAAATATTAAAATAACCCCTAAATACCGTTCTGAAACCTTAAAATGGACATAGAAGTTTTGAAATCCGTAAACGATTTTGAGGGGACTATCAATTCGGCCCACAAAACCGTGAATCTGATGTTTTCACGACCGAACCGAAGGGCGCCTGTATACAGAACGCGCCGTTGAACTTCCACCACAGATATCGTCTTAATCCACCAAAATCCACCGGAATCAGAGGAAACATGAGCGACAACTGGCAGAATGGACGGCGGAGGCGCCTGCGAGGACCGGCGGGGTCAGCGCCCGCGAGGGCAAAGGTGGTGGCACCCGCGAAAGCCGGCAGCGGCGCCGCCCGCGATAGGATTGGCGACAGAGGCATTTGCGAGGACCGGCGGAGGTGGCGGCACGCGCAAGGACCGGCGGAGGGAGCACGTTAGTTTGTGCATACTTCCAGAATTTCCCTATGTGTATGGAAGCGGAAGAGAGTAGAATTCTGTGCATACTTCCACATCCCATTGCCAGAGTTCAGCAGTTTCTCTTTTTTCTTTTGAGATTAACTTCTCTTTCTTTGGTATGACAGGCCCCATGTTCAAAAGCCCATGATAGAGAACATATTAGAGGCCTCCGCTGGCAGCCTGTAAGAACTGGGCTGTCTGAGCCCATATTAGACCCAAGGAGGCACGGCATGTCCTGGTCGGCACCTGGTTCCGTCTCTTTCCCGGTTATCATATACGCCATCGATAGGAACAACCAAATCTACCAAGCTTCGATCGCCGCCACCGTTCCATCGATCCAACTCTGAGCCCGATTCCTATGGAGGACACGGGGATCCACTTCTCGTCCCTCACCGTCCACGAGGACGAGACCTCGACGAAGGAGGACGAGGTCTACGTGGAGGAGGAGTTCTACTCGTCGTCTTCGTCGGACGAGGAGTCATCTTCGTCTTCGTCGGAGATGGAGGACGACGTCATCGAGGACGTCATGTCGCCTGACCACCCCACGATCTGGACTCGCTTCCCAAGTCGGTGCTCCTCGACGTCCGGGCCTACTTCGACAACCGCACGAACGCCACCACCGCCTTGGCCCCGTTGTGGAAGAACCACTGGGTCCAGGTTACCCTGTGGATTGCCCACCCGCCGCGCGTCTCCTGCCTGGCAGTCCGCTCCGGCGGCGTGGAGTTCGACATGACGCCCATGGTCCTCGACGCCCAGGACGACCTGATCCTCCTCCGCGTCACCCTCGGCCCTCACGACCGCTTCGGCGACACCCGTCACCTTACCAACTACTACGTCTACAAGGCGGCGAGCACAAAGCAGCCGTCTCTCAACCTGCTCCCCGACGCCAGCTCCTACGTGTTCCCCGACTACTCGGCCGGCATCGTGCCCCTTCCGGACGGCGCTTTCATCGTCGCTGCGATCAGCTGGGCGGGCACCCACGGACAGTACGACCTCCACCGGTTCGACTCCAGGACCTCGTCATGGAGCACCAGGCTCATGCACGTTGATCAACCGGAGAGGTTCTCGCGCATTCATACCAGCAAGGTGCTCGTCATCGGAGGCGAACAGGGTCTGGTGGCCTGGGTCTACCTGTGGACTGGCATCCTCTTCTGCGAGCTGCTCAGCAGCCGCACCGTTCTTCGCTACTGTCCGCTGCCGCCCGCTCTGAACAAGGATTGCGAAGGTCCTCCGGAGTATGTTCGGGACATCGCGATCGTCCAAGGCAGTATCAAGTTCTTCGAGATGCGTTTGAAGGTCAAGCAGCGCCATGTCGACTACAACACCACCGTGACCTCCAGATTCTTGGTCGCCGCCACATGGAAGATGATGGATCCTTGGCAGCGGCAGGAGTGGCGGAAGGATTGCACGCTCGATATATTCAAGATACCAGTGGACAAGAGCTGTCTGGATTGCTTTCTGGTCTGCTACGGAATCCACAGGGCGCTCACATAGCATTGGAGAGGTTTGTGGAAGGTCACCCTGCTCTGAGCTTGCATGATGATGATGTTGTTTACATCATGACCAAGGCCAAAGCGTGGAACCACAGGGCGGTTGTGCTTGCTGTCAACTTGAGGAGCAAGGTCCTGAAAGCCGTGGCTAAGTTTGATGCCAAAAGAACATGTGGCTTCAGCTACACCTACCTTCAAAGTGGGATATCCAACTATCTGACCCTTGGGTCGTAGTATTCACCAAACGAGCAAACCAGTTTTCCTTTAGTTGACATGCAAGGGTTCTTAATTAGTAGGAACAGCCCAGTGTGGGCTAGCGTAACTGTAAAGCTTATTGTCTATCAGGTATTTTTAGACTGAAAAAACTCTAATACTACACTGCTTGCAGTTCAACATTACAAGACTGTTTATCCTATTACGGTATACTCTAAACACAAGCCAAAGCTGAGTTGATTGCACATGGATAGAGCCCAATTTAATCTAGCCACTGTGACTGTCACTGGAAACATGTAATTACAGATTATGTAACCAACCTCGTCACTATCTGGAAAGGATTCAACTCCCTCAAAATATACAATATGTATCAGAGCAAGACACACCCGATGAGCCACAAGTAAAACATACAAGATAGAAAGAGCTTTGACACACTTTGTCATCACAAAAGTATTCATCTTCATCAGCTAGACAATATTCGGTACCAAAATCTAGGAAATAAATACAAAAGGATATGTTACAAATTTGTAATCAGGCCAAAATTCATCAGCATTAGTGAAATACAACGAAGTACATACATGGATTAGGCATGGGAAGAACTCCTGCAACCCTCCAAGAGTCATGCCACCATTACAATATGCAGTCCGGAAAATTGGAATCATAGTTAGTACTCTAAGAGCATCTCCAGTCGGGGCGCCCAAACGGCCGCCCAAAGGCCTTTGGGGCGTGCCGGACACAATTTCTTTCCCAGTCGCGGCGCCCAAATCGGAAATCGGTCCGGCGCGGCCCGTTTTTGTGTCCGGCACGCCCAGCCCACGCCCTCAAATTGGGGCGGCATGCGGCGGCCCCGGACACAGCGAAAACAACGCCTCCGACGCGCGGGCCACGCCTGGCAGTGAGACGGCGTTCGCAATAAGTGCGCCCTTCCCCCCATCTGCCCCGCCTAAATCCAATATTTCGCGCCATTGCCCGCCCCCCTCCCGCCAAGAGAAAAACCCTGGCCGGCGGATCCGATTCCATGGCGCCGCCGGGCATCCCCCCCAAGGAGAAGGTGAAACGGAAGACGTTGGGCGTGCAGCGCAAGACGGACGGCGCCGGGAAGAAGAAGTCGGCGGAGGCGGCGGCGGCGCGGAAGACGGCGGGTGTTCCGCGCAAGCCGCCCCGGCCAAGGAGAAGCCGGAGGGTATGGAGGACACCGATTGGGACCAAGAACTGCTCCGCCGCCGAATGGAGACGCAAGGGCGAAGCGGGCGGCGCGCAGCGGCGAAAGCTAGGCAGCTGGTCGACTTCGACCAGCCGATGTCCACGAAGGACCTCGCCGCCTTAAACAAGAAAGTCGTCGCCTTGAACCAGGCGTATGTCTTGGGGGGTAGCCAAGAGAGCGCCCCTACGCTCCGAGTCAGGCCTGGCACCTCGCCGTCGCATTCCTCCTTCTTCGCCGACAGCACCAGCGGCAGAGTAGGCACTCCCGGCGCCATGTTCTCCCCCGAGTACGCCGACAGCCACCACAACGGCGGCTTCGACGGCGGCTTCAACCCCAACGACGTCTTCCCCTCCTGTGGGCTGGATCTGAACCGCCCCGTCGATCTGGACTCGCCGGCGATGCGGAGGTACCCCGACGACCAGGCGACCACGCAGGCTGGCCGCAGCCTTTCTTTCGATCATCCCACCCAGGCGACCACCGCCAACATCGACGACCAGGTATGAACGACGGCGGATGTGCTATACGACGCGTCATAGATCATGGTTTAGATCACAGCCGGCGATGTGCTATTTGTAGGAGACGGCCGACATGGACGACGGCGGGCGCGCGCCGACGACGGAGGAAGGAGAGGCGGGCGACGACGACATGGAGTTCGACGAGGACGAGCCGTACTACACGGACGAGGAGGGCGACGAGGAGGGGATGGTGACGGCCGATGTGCTAGGCGAGCGCGCCGCGAAGAAGAAGAAGGGCAGCCGCGGCATCGTTTGGACGACGAAGGAGGACGAGTGCATGGTGGAGTCATGGAAGTTCGTCATCCAAAACGAGGTCACTGGCACGAACCAGTCCAGCAAGGCCTACTGGAAGCGGATCAAGGAGGAGTTCGACGAGCGCCGGCACACCAAGAACTTCTACAAGGTGAACATGGTGCGCGGCGAAGGCGCCATCGAGCACAGGTGGCGCATCATCCAACGCGTCGTGAACAAGTTCCACGGTTGCCACGAGAACATCCTCACTCGCCCGGAGAGTGGCAAGGGCCCGGCGGATCAGGTAAAAGCTGGCGGCGTCCCTTGTTGTGATCGGCGTCCATGGTGGCGTCCTTGTTGTGATCGGCGTCCACGGTGGCGTCCCTTGTTGTGATCGGCGTCCACGGTGGCGTCCCTTGTTGTGATCGGCGTTCTTTTTTGCAGATCGTCGACGCCCTTCTGCTGTACAAGGCGACGAACAAGGAGAAGGACTTCAAGATGATGCACTGCTACAAGCTTCTCCAAAACTGCCAGAAATGGGCGGCGGCGCGCCGGCTGTTGAACAAGAAGGGACGCGGCGACACCAACGCCGAGCCCCTTAACGGAGAGGGGCGCCCGACAGGGCAAAAGAAGGCGAAGGCAGCCTTGGCTGCGGCGGGCAAGTCGGACAGGGTGCAGACGTCCGTCGACAAGGTCCTCGCCGATTTGTGCTCCAACTCAAGCTTGAGGCGCAACGCAAGGTGGGCGACCTTGATGCAGAAGGCGGACATCAGGATCGACGTCGAGCAGAAGAAAGCCGCCGTCAAGAAGCGCGACCAGGACTTCATGATCTTGACGGCCGACACCTCCCTCATGGATCCGCTGGCGAGGGCGGCGCACGACATGTACCGCGCCTCGATCCTGCAGGAACTCGGGCTCATGCCGCAGCCGCATGTCGAGAACGCCGGGAACGTCACGCCCGAAGGCGGCCGCGTCGACGATGAGGACCCCGACATGACCCAGCCCGGCGACGGCTACGTGCGACAGCCCGGTGACATGTAGGCTGATCGCAGCGACGGCATGCAGACGCCGGGCAACACCATCCCGGCGCATTTTGGCACCAATTTTTTGGCGGCATATTTTGGCTATGTAAATTCGGCGGCAAAACGCTTGCCTTTGAAGGCTGAATGTGGCAGGAACACTTTATGGATGTTTGAATTTGAAAAAAAAATGGCGGCAGAAAAATGGGCGGCCTCTTTGGGCGGCGCGACTGGGTAGCGAGGGCGCTCAAATGCGCCGGGCCATCCGGACAGCGCCCAAACGGCCTGTCCGGATGGCCTTTGGGCGGCCCGACTGGAGATGCTCTAACCAAGTTTAACAAGAGTTATGCCATGTGTTAATCTAGATAAGGTCTGGGGACGGGATAGGGTAGTCACCCTCTATAATGTAAGATAAAAAACAAGAAACAGTACAAAAGAAGCAGTCCCAACGAGCGCCAATATAAATGTAGAAACTTGTGATGATAAAAAGTTTGAATATCAAATGTTGAATTATCATGAGGCCATTACCAGAATTCCAAGGCTTCTATATCAACTCTGTTGTCCAAAACTTTATGAGCATTCAAGACAGATTGAGTAACATTTGCCAAACGTGGCTGCAAATTTGCTATTCAGTGCCAGACACGTCATAAAACTATTTAAAATGGGCATAGTTAACCGAGTACAGATGAAGGAAGATTAGTAGATAGTACTAAAAAACTTATTGGACATATTTGTTTTGTTCACAAATGAAATGACATGCAACCGGAGCTCAACAACGTTAGTTCGAGACTACTAAGTAATTTAGTAACAAATAAATTGAGAAAGTGTTTATTGTTGCTATCAATATCTTTGCACAGAAAATACATCAAAATGTACAACACGGACCATGTTGTTACCTCTAAAGTGCTGGCCATGATTTAATCCGTTGAACCTAGGCCGAGCAAACCTATCAAATAAATTGGGAGACTTATCAAGAGAAAATACGCAATCAAAGAAATAAACAGTGGAGAGAGTAGCATCCATATTTTTTGCACTTTTGGTCAACTCCTTCCAAACTACATAGTAAACTAATGTATTTGTGTTGTAATCATCTATAGAGAAATACCAATCTCCGAACACATGCTGAAGGATCCTAGAACTCCAGAGTCATGAGTGGCATGTCCAGTTTGGGGTTCCAATCAACTAGGGTTTATACTAAACTTTTTAACTTTTTTGCAATTACAAACCAATTATTTCAACGTGTATCTTAAGCACTATTTTTTTTTCATATAGTTAAAAAGTAACCACGTCATAATAAAACATCCATATAAAGATACGACTGGTTTATGATGTAATTTTAACTTTGATCGTGGAACTTGCACTAAATCTGAAGCATGTATCACTACAAAACTTATGTTAGTTGTTTCTCTGAGACATTATGTTTTAAATATTTTTGGTTAAATTGTTTCATCTTAATTGGATAGAGCAAATTCACATGTGATCACAGATAAATTCTTTCCACTCAAATGAAATCCAACTATATGTCTCGTATTGGGTCATGGCAAGACCTTAAATTAAGTCAACCGGGGAGGCTACAAATTCTCGGCACATGTTCATTATTTTAGTTTTCTTAAATATCATGAGCTACCTCTAAAGCTTATAAAGGTTCTCGAATACATGTCTGTGTATTCTTGGTGCATTTAAATAGAATAGATAACAATCAATGTACCAGATAGAAATTTCTAGAATATACAAAATATATATTATGGGTTTGTTCTCTGATTATTTCATTGCTCAGTTACGGCTGACTAATGGTATAGAAAAAGTGTAAGGCACTCTTTGCCGCACCCGCATGATATTGGGTTTAGCAAGAGCAAGATTCAACTCCTGGTATCACATCTGCCAACAAAGAGATGCCAACTTCCAGAAGGTATGCCCTTTCTTTAAGGAAACAAAATTCCTAACAGTCTAGAAAAACTGTGTCATAACCCGTATCTTTTAGTAAAATAATTAATTGGAGTAGTCGATGGAGCAAACAATGAAACAAGATGGCATGCGAAATTGCAAGCTTAACCATGAAGCACAAGAAGGACCGACGGTGCAAGTTCTCAGTTCTCTACGTGAGTGCTTATGAATTAACCTGATGCATGCATGCGTCGTATTGATTGCTAGGAGGCAACGTGGATTGTTTAGACACCAAGTAGATCCAAGCTATTTACCACGGAAGATAGTGTCGTATGCTTGAGTCGTTGATCGATCGATATGCAGTTGATCATCGTGATATCGTTTCCGAGGCAAGGAGTTAATTACTTTGCTAATCCCTTGATTGCAGCTAGTAGTAGCTTTGCTACTCTAGTTTCTATCTTGTCCATTCATCTGTTGTGGTGTTCGTACAGCTAGTAGTACTTGCACGTATTCATGTTGCGATGATGATATTGATATCGTGGAAGGGAAATCATTTTCGGCTCAAAAGTGGAGATGCCCTTTCATAATGTAAGATGTTTTAGACTTTTTCCACATTCACATGTTATATATGTATCTAGACACGATAGGTACGAATCTAGACAACATGTTTAGCAATTAAAATCTAAAATGTGAAACATAGGGAGTAGTTCGGAACGAGGAACATGAGTAGTTCGGAACGAGGAACATGTGAGGTGAAACATACTTCATTAACGTGTAAATTAAATGAAGATATATATGTTAAACTACAAGTGAGGTGGCATAGCCAAATTAGGGTAGTAACACATTCTCCATATAAATCTTTGTTGGTAGATGCCGGTGATTCGATAACATATTGAGTCAAACTTTAGAAACTTTGTCTACAAAAAATAAACTACATGTGAGGTGGCATAGCCAAAATGAACATCACTGAAACATCATGAGTACTACTCCTACTACTTATGTATTATATGCATTTAATACTAATTAAATATTGATATTTTTTGTTATATAGTTGGTCAAGCTTTTTATTACATTGACCAAAGCTTATGTTTTTAGACGTCGCATGGAGAAATTTGTTTTTTTTTTTTTGAGTGGTAATGCATGGAGAAATTTGTAATCCGGAAGCCACACCGACAGAGTCGAGTCCAATACAAGTTGGCGTTCGGTCGGAGCCCAGCCCATGATAAAATAGGCAATGAGTTGGCTCGATCCGGAACCCAACTCTAGAAGAAAACAGAGGGAAAAAAAAGGAGAAGCAGAGGCGGAAACCGGCCGGCGGGATGGCGGGGCTGATGCTGGACAGCAGCTGCGAGGCGGCGCCGGCCGTCAGCGGGAGGGCGACCAGCCGAGGGAAGAAGAAGGCGCTGAGGAAGGTTCTGGGCCGCGAGAAGAAGCCCTCGTCGTACTATCAAGACCACAATCGCAACTTTCTCTTCAATCGTGCTAGGGATGACTGCCAAACCCTTACCGAGGAGGTGAGCACCATCTATCTAGGCGTGCCTGTCTGTTTTTCTCTTCATTCATTCTCCTGCTGCTATCTAGCATACCAGTAGAAGGCGATCGCTATGGTTGATTAACTGATGATAATCATGCTTGCAGGATCCGTGGCTGATGTTGACTGGCCCATCTCGTGCACTTCTGTTGATTGATCCGATTGGGATTGAAGTTCAGCTGAAAGTGAAGAGCAAAACAGAGCCTGAAAAGGATGTACTGTTAGCTTTCAAAGTCTTCGACTACCACCAAGCTTATCATTCTGAAGAGGTGGTATCTTCATGTATTCTCTGCAAGCGCTGCACGCTTGAGTTTGCATACGCACCGCTGCTTCCTTCAGTTGAGGCCACTGTCACTGTCCAAGTTGTTGATGGGTCATGGGATGATCGTCTTGAAGGAGCTGTTACTTGCCGTACCGCCAGCTTGGAGAAAGGGGAGATGGTGTTGCTTTCTTCTCGAGATGGAAAAATGCCTGTCAATTCAGATGGTGTGATTGAGCTTTCAAGGCGTGTCGTTTCTGTAGAAGAAAGAGGACAACTGTTAGTTTCTGTGCTGGCCTGTCCGACGGGCAAGAAGAAAGGTTTGGTCGGAATGGAGGATACCGCTGTCTTCACACAGATGAATGCCAACACTAGCTCTGGCATATGTGATCTTGGTTTCTGCAAGATGCAAGTTACTGTTGCCTGGTCCCTTCTTTCTACCCTCTTTGACATGAGACTTGCTGGTGAACACTCTGTATCTTGATTCTTGAGGGTTTTGTGGATTGTTTCCACCTGTTTAGCCAACTCGTCTTGTAGTGATGTTCTGTGTTAAGTTAGTAGTGCTATGTGCTGGCTCGGATGTGAGCGTCTGTTACCCTTGCGCTGACCAGCTGTTGTTACATGTCTGTTTTTTATTAATACCTAAGCTGTACAAGTCTGGGGGAGAATTGCATCTTATCTGCTGAAACTTACTGCTAATGATTTGTCGCAGTCTGAACTGTATCATGTAGCTATCTTAGTTGCATGTTAGTGTACATTTATGAGCATATTCTCGGTACGAATCTCTTTTGATACACGGCCGGATGTTCTGTAACTCAAACAAGAAAGGCCTGTTTGGCTCTCATGTTCCATGATGGCGCAGAGGTCAGTTCGTGTCTGACACCGCTGCCAACCAGATAATACACTGTCATTCTCAGCATCCTACATCCATTTCTCCCCGAGCTCTTTGCATATTTGCCTTTGTGGCTTTTCTTTTCTCTGCAGAGAAGGAAAGGGCTCTTCTCTTTGCAAGACATTTTTAAAGAGTTTCATCCTCTTCTCTTAACCCAGCAGACAAAAATGTTTCTGTTGTCGATGGACCAAATGGCATGCAATTTTTTGTAGGTCATTCCTCCCTATGGTAACACTATAGGCATAGATAAAACAGAGAAAGGAACATTATCTTCTCTGATAAGGAATCGTAAATTAAGAAAAACCATAAATTCGATGCTGCGATGAATATTTTGTGAAATGAAATCTTGATAAAAGACCTGTGCGGAAATATGTTGATTCTGTATAGAAAATTGTATGATATTGTTCTTGAAAACAAATTATTTTAATATTCTCAAGAAAAGCATAGAAACTTGTATGAAATATATTTGACACTTTTTTGAATATTGTTGGATATTCTTAAAAACCGAAACTTTCCTAAATCTATAACGGTTTAAAAAATCTGTGAATTTTTTGTTTCATATTTTGTGAGTTGAAATTTTTGTGAAACAATCAATCTAAAAAACAAATTATTGAGAAAACAAATGATAGAATATTTTTTGAAAGCTATACGGTTTTATCTTATACTACTATGAAACATTATTTGAAACTTTCTAAAAATTGTTAAATATTCTCGATTTTTTTTCACATTGTTGAATATTTTCTGGTAAGAAATATTTTTTGAAAAACTCCCAAAATTATACAATTTATTTTGTGATTCGAAATCTAGGTGATCAAATTTGTGAAATGCTCGAAAGGTATGGACATTTTTGCAAAAAGCGTGTCCAAAGTTTGACCAAAAGGCAGCCGTCGGATCCTCACCGAATGGACAGCAGAGATAACCCCAGGGTCCAAACTACGCCTGGAACTGCATTTTTCGAACTTGTGTTGCTAAGGAGGAGAGGTGATTGGCGGCACCAACCGCCGACAGCGTCCTTGCTGGCTCCAACCATGTCAGGTCCGGCCGTAGGCCGTAGCAACATAGGAAGGAGGCCTACCACCAAAAATGTTCCTGTTGTCCCTGCAAATCTGGACACTAAACCAAAAAAAGCTGAGCCCTCCCGCCAACGAGGGCCGGGATCTACCGTGCCTCCATCCACGAGCGGGGCGCCACCAATGGGAGACACGTAGATCCGATCGCCTCTCTCTAATGGTTAGAGACGATCGCCTCTCTGTACAGGTTCGTATACCTACCCGTCACAGATTCGTATACCTACCCGTCGTAAATGTGACATGAATAATATGATGAGGCAAAGTCAACATCACAAGTGCTCTGGATGAAAAATATATGGGAATGTTAATCGGGTAACTCTCTTTTGTGATATCCTTCGGACGGTTCCATGATGAAAGGGAACCAAAAGGAAACCCCAATATTAAAAAAAAGCATCACAACGCAGATAAAATTTCTGAGGTCCGCCCTTGCGCTGTTTCTTTCTTCAGGTCCATCACAGTACCCAATGCTGTCATGGCAATCTTGTCCTGCGTTTGCCAAGGTGATCTTTGATTCAGATTGTCTCTCGTTGATGCAACGGCTGAATTCGTCAATCATGGACAGGTCCTCTTTCGGCATTGTGGATTTGTGGTAGCTGGCATCAAGCACATAGTGAAATGCATCTCATCGGTTCCATTACGCCATGTGAAGTGTGTTCTTAATCAGGCGGCACATATCTTAGCTAATCCGTATGAAAGTTTAAACTCCGATTCTGTTTCTTATTCGGTTCTGGATTTTGCATCCCTGATCCGTGAAACTAGAAAGCGTCGTTCCCTGTCAAAAAAATAAAAATGATGGAGAGCATGAACTTTTTTCGTTACAACATTGGCGATTGGTTGGTATTTTCGCTTCTCATCGGTTCCATTACGCCATGTGAAGTGTGTTCTTAATCAGGCGGCACATATCTTAGCTAATCCGTATGAAAGTTTAAACTCTGATTCTGTTTCTTTCTTCAGGTAAATCAGAGTACCCAATGCTGTCATGGCAATCTTGTCCTGCGTTTGCCAAGGTGATCTTTGATTCTGATTGTCTCTCGTCGATGCAACGGCTGAATTCGTCAATCATGGACAGGTCCTCTTTCGGCATTGTGGATTTGTGGTAGCTGGCATCAAGCACATAGTGAAATGCATCTCATCGGTTCCATTACGCCATGTGAAGTGTGTTCTTAATCAGGCGGCACATACCTTAGCTAATCCGTATGAAAGTTTAAACTCTGATTCTGTTTCTTATTAGGTTCCAGATTTGGCATCCCTGATCCGTGAAACTAGAAAGCGTCGTTCCCTGTCAAAAAAATAAAAATGATGGAGAGCATGAACTTTTTTCGTTACAACATTGGCGATTGGTTGGTATTTTCGCTTCTCATCGGTTCCATTACGCCATGTGAAGTGTGTTCTTAATCAGGCGGCACATATCTTAGCTAATCTGTATGAAAGTTTAAACTCTGATTCTGTTTCTTTCTTCAGGTCCATTAGAGTACCCAATGCTGTCATGGCAATCTTGTCGTGCGTTTGCCAAGGTGATCTTTGATTCAGATTGTCTCTCGTCGATGCAACGGCTGAATTCGTCAATCATGGACAGGTCCTCTTTCGGCATTGTGGATTTGTGGTAGCTGGCATCAAGCACATAGTGAAATGCATCTCATCGGTTCCATTACGCCATGTGAAGTGTGTTCATAATCAGTCGGCACATACCTTAGCTAATCCGTATGAAAGTTTAAACTCTGATTCTGTTTCTTATTCAGTTCCGGATTTTGCATCCCTGATCCGTGAAACTAGAAGCGTCGTTCCCTGTCAAAAAAATAAAAATGATGGAGAGCATGAACTTTTTTCGTTACAACATTGGCGATTGGTTGGTATTTTCGCTTCTCATCGGTTCCATTACGCCATGTGAAGTGTGTTCTTAATCAGGCGGCACATATCTTAGCTAATCCGTATGAAAGTTTAAACTCTGATTCTGTTTCTTTCTTCAGGTCCATCAGAGTACCCAATGCTGTCATGGCAATCTTGTCCTGCGTTTGCCAAGGTGATCTTTGATTCAGATTGTCTCTCGTTGATGCAACGGCTGAATTCGTCAATCATGGACAGGTCCTCTTTCGGCATTGTGGATTTGTGGTAGCTGGCATCAAGCACATAGTGAAATGCATCTCATCGGTTCCATTACGCCATGTGAAGTGTGTTCATAATCAGGCGGCACATACCTTAGCTAATCCGTATGAAAGTTTAAACTCTGATTCTGTTTCTTATTCGGTTCCGGATTTTGCATCCCTGATCCGTGAAACTAGAAAGCGTCGTTCCCTGTCAAAAAATAAAAATGATGGAGAGCATGAACTTTTTTCGTTACAACATTGGCGATTGGTTGGTATTTTCGCTTCTCATCGGTTCCATTACGCCATTTGAAGTGTGTTCTTAATCAGGCGGCACATATCTTAGCTAATCCGTATGAAAGTTTAAACTCTGATTCTGTTTCTTTCTTTAGGTCCATCAGAGTACCCAATGCTGTCATGGCAATCTTGTCCTGCGTTTGCCAAGGTGATCTTTGATTCAGATTGTCTCTCGTTGATGCAACGGCTGAATTCGTCAATCATGGACAGGTCCTCTTTCGGCATTGTGGATTTGTGGTAGCTGGCATCAAGCACATAGTGAAATGCATCTCATCGGTTCCATTACGCCATGTGAAGTGTGCTCTTAATCAGGCGGCACATATCTTAGCTAATCCGTATGAAAGTTTAAACTCTGATTCTGTTTCTTATTCGGTTCCGGATTGCATCCCTGATCCATGAAACTAGAAAGCGCGCGTCGTTCCCTATCAAAAAAATAAAAAATTATGGAGAGCATGAACTTTTTTCGTTACAACATTGGCGATTGGTTTTTTTTTTTTGAGATTTAAAACGTACTTCATTAATTAAAGACATACTCCGATGCCAGATAGTTTACAATGTAGCCCGGAGGCGAGCCCTCCCAGGTATTACAAGACTTGTTACTAAAACCATCATGCGCTAGCAGATGCGCAATGCTATTCGCTGATCGCTTCGTGTGCCGAACAGTAGATTCAGCAAAACCCCGCAACAGTTGTTTTATTTCTTCAACCAACGGTCCATGGCTCGATCGATCAATATCGCTGCCACCCAGCTTGGACACCGCACCAAGGCAATCCGACTCAAGAACTACCCGTGTTGCACGCATTTTCCCAGCCAGGATCAAAGCACTCTTGCATGCTAGGAGCTCTGCCCTCTCAGGTCCCACAACCGAGGGTAAGAACCTGCATTCTGCGGCAAGGAACACACCGAGGTGGTTCCGTAACACGGCGCCACACCCCTCTTGCTCTGAAATTGCTGAGTAAGCTCCATCCGCATTCACCTTAAGCCACCCCTCGTCTGGTGGGAGCCAGCGTTCCACGGCCGTAGGGGGAGAGACCACAGCCTGATCCTTTATCCCCGCCCACTCCTCGACCAAGTACACAGCACGACGAGCAATATGACGCGGATCCTCGATCCTTTGTTCCTCGCGAGCCTCATTTCTAGCCAGCCATAATTGGTACAACAGCATCATCCCCAACGCCAGTTCTTTCTCATCTAGCATCCCGAGCCAGTCCAGTAACCAGCCCTCAAGCTCTCTTTGCCTGCATACTGTATCATCAGGCCCTACCAACTTCAGACCCGTGAGATCCCTGAGACAAACCCAGGCTTCCAACGAGTGGGGACACTGCCAGAAACGGTGCAGCAGTGATTCCTCGCGATTGCAAACAATGCATTTCACCCCTTCCTTTATCTTCCGACGCTGCAGCTCCTCCCCCACGGCCAGACCATTCTTCACCAAGCGCCAGACGTGGATTTTTGTTTTCCCTGGGACCGCTGCCGCCCAGAGAGCCAACCATCCTTGGTGATCATCATAGGAACTAGAAGAGCCCTCCGTCCTCAACTTCTGTCTCTCCAGTTGCATCTTCAAATGGTACGCCGATCTCACACTCGCAACTTTCTCTTCAATCGTGCTAGGGATGACTGCCAAACCCTTACCGAGGAGGTGAGCACCATCTATCTAGGCGTGCCTGTCTGTTTTTCTCTTCATTCATTCTCCTGCTGCTATCTAGCATACCAGTAGAAGGCGATCGCTATGGTTGATTAACAGATGATAATCATGCTTGCAGGATCCGTGGCTGATGTTGACTGGCCCATCTCGTGCACTTCTGTTGATTGATCCGATTGGGATTGAAGTTCGCTCAAAGTGAAGAGCAAAACAGAGCCTGAAAAGGATGTACTGTTAGCTTTCAAAGTCTTCGACTACCACCAAGCTTATCATTCTGAAGAGGTGGTATCTTCATGTATTCTCTGCAAGCGCTGCACGCTTGAGTTTGCATACGCACCGCTGCTTCCTTCAGTTGAGGCCACTGTCACTGTCCAAGTTGTTGATGGGTCATGGGATGATCGTCTTGAAGGAGCTGTTACTTGCCGTACCGCCAGCTTGGAGAAAGGGGAGATGGTGTTGCTTTCTTCTCGAGATGGAAAAATGCCTGTCAATTCAGATGGTGTGATTGAGCTTTCAAGGCGTGTCGTTTCTGTAGAAGAAAGAGGACAACTGTTAGTTTCTGTGCTGGCCTGTCCGACGGGCAAGAAGAAAGGTTTGGTCGGAATGGAGGATACCGCTGTCTTCACACAGATGAATGCCAACACTAGCTCTGGCATATGTGATCTTGGTTTCTGCAAGATGCAAGTTACTGTTGCCTGGTCCCTTCTTTCTACCCTCTTTGACATGAGACTTGCTGGTGAACACTCTGTATCTTGATTCTTGAGGGTTTTGTGGATTGTTTCCACCTGTTTAGCCAACTCGTCTTGTAGTGATGTTCTGTGTTAAGTTAGTAGTGCTATGTGCTGGCTCGGATGTGAGCGTCTGTTACCCTTGCGCTGACCAGCTGTTGTTACATGTCTGTTTTTTATTAATACCTAAGCTGTACAAGTCTGGGGGAGAATTGCATCTTATCTGCTGAAACTTACTGCTAATGATTTGTCGCAGTCTGAAATGTATCATGTAGCTATCTTAGTTGCATGTTAGTGTACATTTATGAGCATATTCTCGGTACGAATCTCTTTTGATACACGGCCGGATGTTCTGTAACTCAAACAAGAAAGGCCTGTTTGGCTCTCATGTTCCATGATGGCGCAGAGGTCAGTTCGTGTCTGACACCGCTGCCAACCAGATAATACACTGTCATTCTCAGCATCCTACATCCATTTCTCCCCGAGCTCTTTGCATATTTGCCTTTGTGGCTTTTCTTTTCTCTGCAGAGAAGGAAAGGGCTCTTCTCTTTGCAAGACATTTTTAAAGAGTTTCATCCTCTTCTCTTAACCCAGCAGACAAAAATGTTTCTGTTGTCGATGGACCAAATGGCATGCAATTTTTTGTAGGTCATTCCTCCCTATGGTAACACTATAGGCATAGATAAAACAGAGAAAGGAACATTATCTTCTCTGATAAGGAATCGTAAATTAAGAAAAACCATAAATTCGATGCTGCGATGAATATTTTGTGAAATGAAATCTTGATAAAAGACCTGTGCGGAAATATGTTGATTCTGTATAGAAAATTGTATGATATTGTTCTTGAAAACAAATTATTTTAATATTCTCAAGAAAAGCATAGAAACTTGTATGAAATATATTTGACACTTTTTTGAATATTGTTGGATATTCTTAAAAACCGAAACTTTCCTAAATCTATAACGGTTTAAAAAATCTGTGAATTTTTTGTTTCATATTTTGTGAGTTGAAATTTTTGTGAAACAATCAATCTAAAAAACAAATTATTGAGAAAACAAATGATAGAATATTTTTTGAAAGCTATACGGTTTTATCTTATACTACTATGAAACATTATTTGAAACTTTCTAAAAATTGTTAAATATTCTCGATTTTTTTTCACATTGTTGAATATTTTCTGGTAAGAAATATTTTTGAAAAACTCCCAAAATTATACAATTTATTTTGTGATTCGAAATCTAGGTGATCAAATTTGTGAAATGCTCGAAAGGTATGGACATTTTTGCAAAAAGCGTGTCCAAAGTTTGACCAAAAGGCAGCCGTCGGATCCTCACCGAATGGACAGCAGAGATAACCCCAGGGTCCAAACTACGCCTGGAACTGCATTTTTCGAACTTGTGTTGCTAAGGAGGAGAGGTGATTGGCGGCACCAACCGCCGACAGCGTCCTTGCTGGCTCCAACCATGTCAGGTCCGGCCGTAGGCCGTAGCAACATAGGAAGGAGGCCTACCACCAAAAATGTTCCTGTTGTCCCTGCAAATCTGGACACTAAACCAAAAAAAGCTGAGCCCTCCCGCCAACGAGGGCCGGGATCTACCGTGCCTCCATCCACGAGCGGGGCGCCACCAATGGGAGACACGTAGATCCGATCGCCTCTCTCTAATGGTTAGAGACGATCGCCTCTCTGTACAGGTTCGTATACCTACCCGTCACAGATTCGTATACCTACCCGTCGTAAATGTGACATGAATAATATGATGAGGCAAAGTCAACATCACAAGTGCTCTGGATGAAAAATATATGGGAATGTTAATCGGGTAACTCTCTTTTGTGATATCCTTCGGACGGTTCCATGATGAAAGGGAACCAAAAGGAAACCCCAATATTAAAAAAAAGCATCACAACGCAGATAAAATTTCTGAGGTCCGCCCTTGCGCTGTTTCTTTCTTCAGGTCCATCACAGTACCCAATGCTGTCATGGCAATCTTGTCCTGCGTTTGCCAAGGTGATCTTTGATTCAGATTGTCTCTCGTTGATGCAACGGCTGAATTCGTCAATCATGGACAGGTCCTCTTTCGGCATTGTGGATTTGTGGTAGCTGGCATCAAGCACATAGTGAAATGCATCTCATCGGTTCCATTACGCCATGTGAAGTGTGTTCTTAATCAGGCGGCACATATCTTAGCTAATCCGTATGAAAGTTTAAACTCCGATTCTGTTTCTTATTCGGTTCTGGATTTTGCATCCCTGATCCGTGAAACTAGAAAGCGTCGTTCCCTGTCAAAAAAATAAAAATGATGGAGAGCATGAACTTTTTTCGTTACAACATTGGCGATTGGTTGGTATTTTCGCTTCTCATCGGTTCCATTACGCCATGTGAAGTGTGTTCTTAATCAGGCGGCACATATCTTAGCTAATCCGTATGAAAGTTTAAACTCTGATTCTGTTTCTTTCTTCAGGTAAATCAGAGTACCCAATGCTGTCATGGCAATCTTGTCCTGCGTTTGCCAAGGTGATCTTTGATTCTGATTGTCTCTCGTCGATGCAACGGCTGAATTCGTCAATCATGGACAGGTCCTCTTTCGGCATTGTGGATTTGTGGTAGCTGGCATCAAGCACATAGTGAAATGCATCTCATCGGTTCCATTACGCCATGTGAAGTGTGTTCTTAATCAGGCGGCACATACCTTAGCTAATCCGTATGAAAGTTTAAACTCTGATTCTGTTTCTTATTAGGTTCCAGATTTGGCATCCCTGATCCGTGAAACTAGAAAGCGTCGTTCCCTGTCAAAAAAATAAAAATGATGGAGAGCATGAACTTTTTTCGTTACAACATTGGCGATTGGTTGGTATTTTCGCTTCTCATCGGTTCCATTACGCCATGTGAAGTGTGTTCTTAATCAGGCGGCACATATCTTAGCTAATCTGTATGAAAGTTTAAACTCTGATTCTGTTTCTTTCTTCAGGTCCATTAGAGTACCCAATGCTGTCATGGCAATCTTGTCGTGCGTTTGCCAAGGTGATCTTTGATTCAGATTGTCTCTCGTCGATGCAACGGCTGAATTCGTCAATCATGGACAGGTCCTCTTTCGGCATTGTGGATTTGTGGTAGCTGGCATCAAGCACATAGTGAAATGCATCTCATCGGTTCCATTACGCCATGTGAAGTGTGTTCATAATCAGTCGGCACATACCTTAGCTAATCCGTATGAAAGTTTAAACTCTGATTCTGTTTCTTATTCAGTTCCGGATTTTGCATCCCTGATCCGTGAAACTAGAAGCGTCGTTCCCTGTCAAAAAAATAAAAATGATGGAGAGCATGAACTTTTTTCGTTACAACATTGGCGATTGGTTGGTATTTTCGCTTCTCATCGGTTCCATTACGCCATGTGAAGTGTGTTCTTAATCAGGCGGCACATATCTTAGCTAATCCGTATGAAAGTTTAAACTCTGATTCTGTTTCTTTCTTCAGGTCCATCAGAGTACCCAATGCTGTCATGGCAATCTTGTCCTGCGTTTGCCAAGGTGATCTTTGATTCAGATTGTCTCTCGTTGATGCAACGGCTGAATTCGTCAATCATGGACAGGTCCTCTTTCGGCATTGTGGATTTGTGGTAGCTGGCATCAAGCACATAGTGAAATGCATCTCATCGGTTCCATTACGCCATGTGAAGTGTGTTCATAATCAGGCGGCACATACCTTAGCTAATCCGTATGAAAGTTTAAACTCTGATTCTGTTTCTTATTCGGTTCCGGATTTTGCATCCCTGATCCGTGAAACTAGAAGCGTCGTTCCCTGTCAAAAAAATAAAAATGATGGAGAGCATGAACTTTTTTCGTTACAACATTGGCGATTGGTTGGTATTTTCGCTTCTCATCGGTTCCATTACGCCATTTGAAGTGTGTTCTTAATCAGGCGGCACATATCTTAGCTAATCCGTATGAAAGTTTAAACTCTGATTCTGTTTCTTTCTTCAGGTCCATCAGAGTACCCAATGCTGTCATGGCAATCTTGTCCTGCGTTTGCCAAGGTGATCTTTGATTCAGATTGTCTCTCGTTGATGCAACGGCTGAATTCGTCAATCATGGACAGGTCCTCTTTCGGCATTGTGGATTTGTGGTAGCTGGCATCAAGCACATAGTGAAATGCATCTCATCGGTTCCATTACGCCATGTGAAGTGTGCTCTTAATCAGGCGGCACATATCTTAGCTAATCCGTATGAAAGTTTAAACTCTGATTCTGTTTCTTATTCGGTTCCGGATTGCATCCCTGATCCATGAAACTAGAAAGCGCGCGTCGTTCCCTATCAAAAAAATAAAAAATTATGGAGAGCATGAACTTTTTTCGTTACAACATTGGCGATTGGTTTTTTTTTTTTGAGATTTAAAACGTACTTCATTAATTAAAGACATACTCCGATGCCAGAGAGTTTACAATGTAGCCCGGAGGCGAGCCCTCCCAGGTATTACAAGACTTGTTACTAAAACCATCATGCGCTAGCAGATGCGCAATGCTATTCGCTGATCGCTTCGTGTGCCGAACAGTAGATTCAGCAAAACCCCGCAACAGTTGTTTTATTTCTTCAACCAACGGTCCATGGCTCGATCGATCAATATCGCTGCCACCCAGCTTGGACACCGCACCAAGGCAATCCGACTCAAGAACTACCCGTGTTGCACGCATTTTCCCAGCCAGGATCAAAGCACTCTTGCATGCTAGGAGCTCTGCCCTCTCAGGTCCCACAACCGAGGGTAAGAACCTGCATTCTGCGGCAAGGAACACACCGAGGTGGTTCCGTAACACGGCGCCACACCCCTCTTGCTCTGAAATTGCTGAGTAAGCTCCATCCGCATTCACCTTAAGCCACCCCTCGTCTGGTGGGAGCCAGCGTTCCACGGCCGTAGGGGGAGAGACCACAGCCTGATCCTTTATCCCCGCCCACTCCTCGACCAAGTACACAGCACGACGAGCAATATGACGCGGATCCTCGATCCTTTGTTCCTCGCGAGCCTCATTTCTAGCCAGCCATAATTGGTACAACAGCATCATCCCCAACGCCAGTTCTTTCTCATCTAGCATCCCGAACCAGTCCAGTAACCAGCCCTCAAGCTCTCTTTGCCTGCATACTGTATCATCAGGCCCTACCAACTTCAGACCCGTGAGATCCCTGAGACAAACCCAGGCTTCCAACGAGTGGGGACACTGCCAGAAACGGTGCAGCAGTGATTCCTCGCGATTGCAAACAATGCATTTCACCCCTTCCTTTATCTTCCGACGCTGCAGCTCCTCCCCCACGGCCAGACCATTCTTCACCAAGCGCCAGACGTGGATTTTTGTTTTCCCTGGGACCGCTGCCGCCCAGAGAGCCAACCATCCTTGGTGATCATCATAGGAACTAGAAGAGCCCTCCGTCCTCAACTTCTGTCTCTCCAGTTGCATCTTCAAATGGTACGCCGATCTCACACTCGCAACTTTCTCTTCAATCGTGCTAGGGATGACTGCCAAACCCTTACCGAGGAGGTGAGCACCATCTATCTAGGCGTGCCTGTCTGTTTTTCTCTTCATTCATTCTCCTGCTGCTATCTAGCATACCAGTAGAAGGCGATCGCTATGGTTGATTAACTGATGATAATCATGCTTGCAGGATCCGTGGCTGATGTTGACTGGCCCATCTCGTGCACTTCTGTTGATTGATCCGATTGGGATTGAAGTTCAGCTCAAAGTGAAGAGCAAAACAGAGCCTGAAAAGGATGTACTGTTAGCTTTCAAAGTCTTCGACTACCACCAAGCTTATCATTCTGAAGAGGTGGTATCTTCATGTATTCTCTGCAAGCGCTGCACGCTTGAGTTTGCATACGCACCGCTGCTTCCTTCAGTTGAGGCCACTGTCACTGTCCAAGTTGTTGATGGGTCATGGGATGATCGTCTTGAAGGAGCTGTTACTTGCCGTACCGCCAGCTTGGAGAAAGGGGAGATGGTGTTGCTTTCTTCTCGAGATGGAAAAATGCCTGTCAATTCAGATGGTGTGATTGAGCTTTCAAGGCGTGTCGTTTCTGTAGAAGAAAGAGGACAACTGTTAGTTTCTGTGCTGGCCTGTCCGACGGGCAAGAAGAAAGGTTTGGTCGGAATGGAGGATACCGCTGTCTTCACACAGATGAATGCCAACACTAGCTCTGGCATATGTGATCTTGGTTTCTGCAAGATGCAAGTTACTGTTGCCTGGTCCCTTCTTTCTACCCTCTTTGACATGAGACTTGCTGGTGAACACTCTGTATCTTGATTCTTGAGGGTTTTGTGGATTGTTTCCACCTGTTTAGCCAACTCGTCTTGTAGTGATGTTCTGTGTTAAGTTAGTAGTGCTATGTGCTGGCTCGGATGTGAGCGTCTGTTACCCTTGCGCTGACCAGCTGTTGTTACATGTCTGTTTTTTATTAATACCTAAGCTGTACAAGTCTGGGGGAGAATTGCATCTTATCTGCTGAAACTTACTGCTAATGATTTGTCGCAGTCTGAAATGTATCATGTAGCTATCTTAGTTGCATGTTAGTGTACATTTATGAGCATATTCTCGGTACGAATCTCTTTTGATACACGGCCGGATGTTCTGTAACTCAAACAAGAAAGGCCTGTTTGGCTCTCATGTTCCATGATGGCGCAGAGGTCAGTTCGTGTCTGACACCGCTGCCAACCAGATAATACACTGTCATTCTCAGCATCCTACATCCATTTCTCCCCGAGCTCTTTGCATATTTGCCTTTGTGGCTTTTCTTTTCTCTGCAGAGAAGGAAAGGGCTCTTCTCTTTGCAAGACATTTTTAAAGAGTTTCATCCTCTTCTCTTAACCCAGCAGACAAAAATGTTTCTGTTGTCGATGGACCAAATGGCATGCAATTTTTTGTAGGTCATTCCTCCCTATGGTAACACTATAGGCATAGATAAAACAGAGAAAGGAACATTATCTTCTCTGATAAGGAATCGTAAATTAAGAAAAACCATAAATTCGATGCTGCGATGAATATTTTGTGAAATGAAATCTTGATAAAAGACCTGTGCGGAAATATGTTGATTCTGTATAGAAAATTGTATGATATTGTTCTTGAAAACAAATTATTTTAATATTCTCAAGAAAAGCATAGAAACTTGTATGAAATATATTTGACACTTTTTTGAATATTGTTGGATATTCTTAAAAACCGAAACTTTCCTAAATCTATAACGGTTTAAAAAATCTGTGAATTTTTTGTTTCATATTTTGTGAGTTGAAATTTTTGTGAAACAATCAATCTAAAAAACAAATTATTGAGAAAACAAATGATAGAATATTTTTTGAAAGCTATACGGTTTTATCTTATACTACTATGAAACATTATTTGAAACTTTCTAAAAATTGTTAAATATTCTCGATTTTTTTTCACATTGTTGAATATTTTCTGGTAAGAAATATTTTTTGAAAAACTCCCAAAATTATACAATTTATTTTGTGATTCGAAATCTAGGTGATCAAATTTGTGAAATGCTCGAAAGGTATGGACATTTTTGCAAAAAGCGTGTCCAAAGTTTGACCAAAAGGCAGCCGTCGGATCCTCACCGAATGGACAGCAGAGATAACCCCAGGGTCCAAACTACGCCTGGAACTGCATTTTTCGAACTTGTGTTGCTAAGGAGGAGAGGTGATTGGCGGCACCAACCGCCGACAGCGTCCTTGCTGGCTCCAACCATGTCAGGTCCGGCCGTAGGCCGTAGCAACATAGGAAGGAGGCCTGCCACCAAAAATGTTCCTGTTGTCCCTGCAAATCTGGACACTAAACCAAAAAAAGCTGAGCCCTCCCGCCAACGAGGGCCGGGATCTACCGTGCCTCCATCCACGAGCGGGGCGCCACCAATGGGAGACACGTAGATCCGATCGCCTCTCTCTAATGGTTAGAGACGATCGCCTCTCTGTACAGGTTCGTATACCTACCCGTCACAGATTCGTATACCTACCCGTCGTAAATGTGACATGAATAATATGATGAGGCAAAGTCAACATCACAAGTGCTCTGGATGAAAAATATATGGGAATGTTAATCGGGTAACTCTCTTTTGTGATATCCTTCGGACGGTTCCATGATGAAAGGGAACCAAAAGGAAACCCCAATATTAAAAAAAAGCATCACAACGCAGATAAAATTTCTGAGGTCCGCCCTTGCGCTGTTTCTTTCTTCAGGTCCATCACAGTACCCAATGCTGTCATGGCAATCTTGTCCTGCGTTTGCCAAGGTGATCTTTGATTCAGATTGTCTCTCGTTGATGCAACGGCTGAATTCGTCAATCATGGACAGGTCCTCTTTCGGCATTGTGGATTTGTGGTAGCTGGCATCAAGCACATAGTGAAATGCATCTCATCGGTTCCATTACGCCATGTGAAGTGTGTTCTTAATCAGGCGGCACATATCTTAGCTAATCCGTATGAAAGTTTAAACTCCGATTCTGTTTCTTATTCGGTTCTGGATTTTGCATCCCTGATCCGTGAAACTAGAAAGCGTCGTTCCCTGTCAAAAAAATAAAAATGATGGAGAGCATGAACTTTTTTCGTTACAACATTGGCGATTGGTTGGTATTTTCGCTTCTCATCGGTTCCATTACGCCATGTGAAGTGTGTTCTTAATCAGGCGGCACATATCTTAGCTAATCCGTATGAAAGTTTAAACTCTGATTCTGTTTCTTTCTTCAGGTAAATCAGAGTACCCAATGCTGTCATGGCAATCTTGTCCTGCGTTTGCCAAGGTGATCTTTGATTCTGATTGTCTCTCGTCGATGCAACGGCTGAATTCGTCAATCATGGACAGGTCCTCTTTCGGCATTGTGGATTTGTGGTAGCTGGCATCAAGCACATAGTGAAATGCATCTCATCGGTTCCATTACGCCATGTGAAGTGTGTTCTTAATCAGGCGGCACATACCTTAGCTAATCCGTATGAAAGTTTAAACTCTGATTCTGTTTCTTATTAGGTTCCAGATTTGGCATCCCTGATCCGTGAAACTAGAAAGCGTCGTTCCCTGTCAAAAAAATAAAAATGATGGAGAGCATGAACTTTTTTCGTTACAACATTGGCGATTGGTTGGTATTTTCGCTTCTCATCGGTTCCATTACGCCATGTGAAGTGTGTTCTTAATCAGGCGGCACATATCTTAGCTAATCTGTATGAAAGTTTAAACTCTGATTCTGTTTCTTTCTTCAGGTCCATTAGAGTACCCAATGCTGTCATGGCAATCTTGTCGTGCGTTTGCCAAGGTGATCTTTGATTCAGATTGTCTCTCGTCGATGCAACGGCTGAATTCGTCAATCATGGACAGGTCCTCTTTCGGCATTGTGGATTTGTGGTAGCTGGCATCAAGCACATAGTGAAATGCATCTCATCGGTTCCATTACGCCATGTGAAGTGTGTTCATAATCAGTCGGCACATACCTTAGCTAATCCGTATGAAAGTTTAAACTCTGATTCTGTTTCTTATTCAGTTCCGGATTTTGCATCCCTGATCCGTGAAACTAGAAGCGTCGTTCCCTGTCAAAAAAATAAAAATGATGGAGAGCATGAACTTTTTTCGTTACAACATTGGCGATTGGTTGGTATTTTCGCTTCTCATCGGTTCCATTACGCCATGTGAAGTGTGTTCTTAATCAGGCGGCACATATCTTAGCTAATCCGTATGAAAGTTTAAACTCTGATTCTGTTTCTTTCTTCAGGTCCATCAGAGTACCCAATGCTGTCATGGCAATCTTGTCCTGCGTTTGCCAAGGTGATCTTTGATTCAGATTGTCTCTCGTTGATGCAACGGCTGAATTCGTCAATCATGGACAGGTCCTCTTTCGGCATTGTGGATTTGTGGTAGCTGGCATCAAGCACATAGTGAAATGCATCTCATCGGTTCCATTACGCCATGTGAAGTGTGTTCATAATCAGGCGGCACATACCTTAGCTAATCCGTATGAAAGTTTAAACTCTGATTCTGTTTCTTATTCGGTTCCGGATTTTGCATCCCTGATCCGTGAAACTAGAAGCGTCGTTCCCTGTCAAAAAAATAAAAATGATGGAGAGCATGAACTTTTTTCGTTACAACATTGGCGATTGGTTGGTATTTTCGCTTCTCATCGGTTCCATTACGCCATTGAAGTGTGTTCTTAATCAGGCGGCACATATCTTAGCTAATCCGTATGAAAGTTTAAACTCTGATTCTGTTTCTTTCTTCAGGTCCATCAGAGTACCCAATGCTGTCATGGCAATCTTGTCCTGCGTTTGCCAAGGTGATCTTTGATTCAGATTGTCTCTCGTTGATGCAACGGCTGAATTCGTCAATCATGGACAGGTCCTCTTTCGGCATTGTGGATTTGTGGTAGCTGGCATCAAGCACATAGTGAAATGCATCTCATCGGTTCCATTACGCCATGTGAAGTGTGCTCTTAATCAGGCGGCACATATCTTAGCTAATCCGTATGAAAGTTTAAACTCTGATTCTGTTTCTTATTCGGTTCCGGATTGCATCCCTGATCCATGAAACTAGAAAGCGCGCGTCGTTCCCTATCAAAAAAATAAAAAATTATGGAGAGCATGAACTTTTTTCGTTACAACATTGGCGATTGGTTTTTTTTTTTTGAGATTTAAAACGTACTTCATTAATTAAAGACATACTCCGATGCCAGAGAGTTTACAATGTAGCCCGGAGGCGAGCCCTCCCAGGTATTACAAGACTTGTTACTAAAACCATCATGCGCTAGCAGATGCGCAATGCTATTCGCTGATCGCTTCGTGTGCCGAACAGTAGATTCAGCAAAACCCCGCAACAGCTGTTTTATTTCTTCAACCAACGGTCCATGGCTCGATCGATCAATATCGCTGCCACCCAGCTTGGACACCGCACCAAGGCAATCCGACTCAAGAACTACCCGTGTTGCACGCATTTTCCCAGCCAGGATCAAAGCACTCTTGCATGCTAGAGCTCTGCCCTCTCAGGTCCCACAACCGAGGGTAAAACCTGCATTCTGCGGCAAGGAACACACCGAGGTGGTTCCGTAACACGGCGCCACACCCCTTGCTCTGAAATTGCTGAGTAAGCTCCATCCGCATTCACCTTAAGCCACCCCTCGTATGGTGGGAGCCAGCGTTCCACGGCCGTAGGGGAGAGACACAGCCTGATCCTTTATCCCCGCCCACTCCTCGACCAAGTACACGCACGACGAGCAATATGACGTGGATCCTCGATCCTTTGTTCCTCGCGAGCCTCATTTCTAGCCAGCCATAATTGGTACAACAGCATCATCCCCAACGCCAGTTCTTTCTCATCTAGCATCCCGAGCCAGTCCAGTAACCAGCCCTCAGCTCTCTTTGCCTGCATACTGTATCATCAGGCCCTACCAACTTCAGACCCGTGAGATCCCTGAGACAAACCCAGCTTCCAACGAGTGGGGACACTGCCAGAAACGGTGCAGCAGTGATTCCTCGCGATTGCAAACAATGCATTCACCCCTTCCTTTATCTTCCGACGCTGCAGCTCCTCCCCCACGGCCAGACCATTCTTCACCAAGCGCCAGACGTGGATTTTTGTTTTCCCTGGGACCGCTGCCGCCCAGAGAGCCAACCATCCCTGGTGATCATCATAGGAACTAGAAGAGCCCTCCGTCCTCAACTTCTGTCTCTCCAGTTGCATCTTCAAATGGTACGCCGATCTCACACTAAAGACTCCGTTTTTGGTGTAATTCCATGCTAGGTAATCTTCTGTTCCAGCTCTACCCATGGTAATCTTCATGATATCAGCGATGTCACCATCGAAAAATACATCATTCAGCTTTGTCTCATTCCATCCGCCACCATCGCTAAGAGGAGTTCATCGACTTTTTTAACCACCTTGTCCGGCTTGTGTCCCAGTGGGCGTTTTAGGCCAGACCTCGGAATCCAATTGTCTTCCACACATCAATCGATGAACCATTTCCTACCCTCCAAATTAAACCTTCTGATAACAGCTCTCTTCCATGAACAATACTTCTCCACGTAAATGAGCCAGTCTTGGGCAGCTTGTGTCAAGAAGTCCCCCTGTTTGAAGTATCGAGCACGAAGAACCGGGCACACAGGGAATTGGGACAAGTTAGGAGGCGCCACGCTTGCTTTGCCAACATCGCCTGGTTGAAGGCAGCGTAGTTGCGAAACCCCCCCCCTTTCTGCTTCGGCATACTCATCCTGTCCCAGCTGATCCAGTGTACCTTGCGTTTCCCATCTGCTGCACCCCACCAAAATCTAGACGTAATGGACGTTAGTTTGGTGCACATCTTCTTTGAAAGCATGAAACAGCCCATAGAATGGATAGGTACAGCCTGCAGCACCGATTTCACCATCGTCTCTTTCCCTCCATGACAACCCCTGGCCCTTCCAACCCTGTACTTTTCCACATGATCGTTCAGGTAGGTGTTGAAAAGCCCCATCCTTGGACCGGCCTACCACAGTTGGTAAGCCCAAATATTTTTCGGCCAGTGCCTCACATGAAATACCAATCACATTTTTCAGCTCTTCTTTCTTCTCCACGGTGCAGCCCTTGCCAAAAAAGATGAAGATTTCTGTTTATTACCCGCTGACCCGAGCACTCCTCATAAGCCGTCAAACTCTCTTGAGCGCTGCAAGGCTGTCCTCGCTAGCCTCAAGGAAAACGATACTATCGTCCGCAAAAAGCAAGTGCGTGATGGTAGGGCCAGCTACACTGAATCCGACACCCGCTAGCTCTCTCTCTTGCTGCGCCTTGCGTAGGAGAGCGAAAAACCCTCCACACAAAACAAGAAGAGGTATGGCGAGATGGATCACCTGTCTTAACCCTCGCGACGGCAGAAAACCCTCGGAGACACCGCCGTTGAGCTTGACGGCAAACCGAGCAGTTTTTACACAGCGCATCACCATCTCTATCCATCGTGTGGAAAAACCCATCTTCTGCATCATCTGCTCCAAGAAACACCCTCCACTCGATCGTATGCTTTCATCATGTCGAGTTTCACCGCACATAGTGGTTTCTTCCTCTTCCTCCTCCTATAGCATGCACACACTCGTAGGCAATAAGTACGTTGTCCGTGATCAGCCTGCCGGGGACAAAAGCACTCTGTTCTCGGAAATAAGAATGGGGAGGATCTTCTTTAGCCTATTTGCCACAGCCTTCGAGGCGATTTTGTACAAGACGTTGCAAAGACTGATAGGGCGAAATTGAGTGAGCAACTCCGGATGATTAACTTTTGGGATCAGCACAGAATCGTGTCGTTGAAATCAGGAGGGCAGTCCCTCCCTTCCAAAAATCCCTAACAGCTCCACAAACCGACGATTTCAGCAAAGATCAGTGTCTTTGATAAAACAGCGCCGGCAAGCCATCCGGGCCAGGGGCTTTTGTGGCCCCCATTTGGAACAGAGCTGTCTCTATTTCCAAGTCAGAGAACCCTCCTGTGAGAGCTGAATTCATGTCATCCGTCACACAAGAGCTGATCAGCTGGGTAACTCACGATCAGCATTGCAAGAGCCCTCCGATGTATAAAGTTGTTGATAGAAATCCAAAGCCATCTCACGCATCCCCTCATTTGTATTGCACAAGGTACCATCATCTCGACGGAGAACGCGGACCGTATTCTTGCGTTTCCTGTGAGACGCACGGTTCTGAAAATATTTTGTGTTTCTATCTCCTGCCTTTAACCACTCCTGTCGAGACCTTTGCCTGTACATTATCTCCTCTTTTTCATACAGATCATGTAACTTTCCCTCAATCTCCTTGACTTCAACCACCGATCCAGTGATCAATGAGTTAACCTTAGCATCCTCTAATTTACTCCGTAATGATTTGAGTTCAGCTCGAACCGAACCGAAGGTTTCAAAACTCCAAGCCCGCATGTCCCTAGTCATGCCCTGTAGACGAGTCCACAAGCCATGGATTCCAGGCTCAGCACCCGCCCGCTTCTCCCATGCCTCCAAGATCATGTCATCGTAGTTTTCATGCTTAGTCCACATTTCTTCAAAAGCAAAACCCCTCGACACTCGTCCTGGTCCAGCCGGAGAATCACAGAGTACCCTAACCAACAGCGCCATATGATCAGATTCCTCCGTGACAAGGTGGTCAACCTGGGTGAGGGGAACAGATCCAAGAAAGACGCAGTCGCCGTTCCCCTGTCTAAGCGCACTTGCACATTGGCGTCCCCCTCTCTGTTGTTATTCCATGTGTATGGATATCCTTTATAGCCCAGATCAGCCAGCCCACAATCCAACAAACACACACGGAAGGCTTGCACATACCTTAGCTAATCCGTATGAAAGTTTAAACTCTGATTCTGTTTCTTATTCGGTTCCGGATTTTGCATCCCTGATCCGTGAAACTAGAAGCGTCGTTCCCTGTCAAAAAAATAAAAATGATGGAGAGCATGAACTTTTTTCGTTACAACATTGGCGATTGGTTGGTATTTTCACTTCTCATCGGTTCCATTACGCCATGTGAAGTGTGTTCTTAATCAGGCGGCACATATCTTAGCTAATCTGTATGAAAGTTTAAACTCTGATTCTGTTTCTTTCTTCAGGTCCATCAGAGTACCCAATGCTGTCATGGCAATCTTGTCGTGCGTTTGCCTAGGTGATCTTTGATTCAGATTGTCTCTCGTCGATGCAACGGCGAATTCGTCAATCATGGACAGGTCATCTTTCGGCATTGTGGATTTGTGGTAGCTGGCATCAAGCACATAGTGAAATGCATCTCATCGGTTCCATTACGCCATGTGAAGTGTGTTCTTAATCAGGCGGCACATACCTTAGCTAATCCGTATGAAAGTTTAAACTCTGATTCTGTTTCTTATTCGGTTCTGGATTTTGCATCCCTGATCCGTGAAACTAGAAAGCGTCGTTCCCTGTCAAAAAATAAAAATGATGGAGAGAATGAACTTTTTTCGTTACAACATTGGCGATTGTTGGTATTTTCGCTTCTCATCGGTTCCATTACGCCATGTGAAGTGTGTTCTTAATCAGGCGGCACATATCTTAGCTAATCCGTATGAAAGTTTAAACTCTGATTCTGTTTCTTTCTTCAGGTAATCAGAGTACCCAATGCTGTCATGGCAATCTTGTCCTGCGTTTGCCAAGGTGATCTTTGATTCAGATTGTCTCTCGTCGATGCAACGGCTGAATTCGTCAATCATGGACAGGTCCTCTTTCGGCATTGTGGATTTGTGGTAGCTGGCATCAAGCACATAGTGAAATGCATCTCATCGGTTCCATTACGCCATGTGAAGTGTGTTCTTAATCAGGCGGCACATACCTTAGCTAATCCGTATGAAAGTTTAAACTCTGATTCTGTTTCTTATTAGGTTCCGATTTGGCATCCCTGATCCGTGAAACTAGAAAGCGTCGTTCCCTGTCAAAAAAATAAAAATGATGGAGAGCATGAACTTTTTTCGTTACAACATTGGCGATTGGTTGGTATTTTCACTTCTCATCGTTTCCATTACGCCATGTGAAGTGTGTTCTTAATCAGCGGCACATATCTTAGCTAATCTGTATGAAAGTTTAAACTCTGATTCTGTTTCTTTCTTCAGGTCCATCAGAGTACCCAATGCTGTCATGGCAATCTTGTCGTGCGTTTGCCTAGGTGATCTTTGATTCAGATTGTCTCTCGTCGATGCAACGGCGGAATTCGTCAATCATGGACAGGTCATCTTTCGGCATTGTGGATTTGTGGTAGCTGGCATCAAGCACATAGTGAAATGCATCTCATCGGTTCCATTACGCCATGTGAAGTGTGTTCTTAATCAGGCGGCACATACCTTAGCTAATCCGTATGAAAGTTTAAACTCCGATTCTGTTTCTTATTCGGTTCTGGATTTTGCATCCCTGATCCGTGAAACTAGAAAGCGTCGTTCCCTGTCAAAAAAATAAAAATGATGGAGAGAATGAACTTTTTCGTTACAACATTGGCGATTGGTTGGTATTTTCGCTTCTCATCGGTTCCATTACGCCATGTGAAGTGTGTTCTTAATCAGGCGGCACATATCTTAGCTAATCCGTATGAAAGTTTAAACTCTGATTCTGTTTCTTTCTTCAGGTAAATCAGAGTACCCAATGCTGTCATGGCAATCTTGTCCTGCGTTTGCCAAGGTGATCTTTGATTCTGATTGTCTCTCGTCGATGCAACGGCTGAATTCGTCAATCATGGACAGGTCCTCTTTCGGCATTGTGGATTTGTGGTAGCTGGCATCAAGCACATAGTGAAATGCATCTCATCGGTTCCATTACGCCATGTGAAGTGTGTTCTTAATCAGGCGGCACATACCTTAGCTAATCCGTATGAAAGTTTAAACTCTGATTCTGTTTCTTATTAGGTTCCGGATTTGGCATCCCTGATCCGTGAAACTAGAAAGCGTCGTTCCCTGTCAAAAAAATAAAAATGATGGAGAGCATGAACTTTTTTCGTTACAACATTGGCGATTGGTTGGTATTTTCGCTTCTCATCGGTTCCATTACGCCATGTGAAGTGTGTTCTTAATCAGGCGGCACATATCTTAGCTAATCTGTATGAAAGTTTAAACTCTGATTCTGTTTCTTTCTTCAGGTCCATTAGAGTACCCAATGCTGTCATGGCAATCTTGTCGTGCGTTTGCCAAGGTGATCTTTGATTCAGATTGTCTCTCGTCGATGCAACGGCTGAATTCGTCAATCATGGACAGGTCCTCTTTCGGATTGTGGATTTGTGGTAGCTGGCATCAAGCACATAGTGAAATGCATCTCATCGGTTCCATTACGCCATGTGAAGTGTGTTCATAATCAGTCGGCACATACCTTAGCTAATCCGTATGAAAGTTTAAACTCTGATTCTGTTTCTTATTCAGTTCCGGATTTTGCATCCCTGATCCGTGAAACTAGAAGCGTCGTTCCCTGTCAAAAAAAAAAAAATGATGGAGAGCATGAACTTTTTTCGTTACAACATTGGCGATTGGTTGGTATTTTCGCTTCTCATCGGTTCCATTACGCCATGTGAAGTGTGTTCTTAATCAGGCGGCACATATCTTAGCTAATCCGTATGAAAGTTTAAACTCCGATTCTGTTTCTTTCTTCAGGTCCATCAGAGTACCCAATGCTGTCATGGCAATCTTGTCCTGCGTTTGCCAAGGTGATCTTTGATTCAGATTGTCTCGTTGATGCAACGGCTGAATTCGTCAATCATGGACAGGTCCTCTTTCGGCATTGTGGATTTGTGGTAGCTGGCATCAAGCACATAGTGAAATGCATCTCATCGGTTCCATTACGCCATGTGAAGTGTGTTCATAATCAGGCGGCACATACCTTAGCTAATCCGTATGAAAGTTTAAACTCTGATTCTGTTTCTTATTCGGTTCCGGATTTTGCATCCCTGATCCGTGAAACTAGAAGCGTCGTTCCCTGTCAAAAAAATAAAAATGATGGAGAGCATGAACTTTTTTCGTTACAACATTGGCGATTGGTTGGTATTTTCGCTTCTCATCTGTTCCATTACGCCATGTGAAGTGTGTTCTTAATCAGGCGGCACATATCTTAGCTAATCCGTATGAAAGTTTAAACTCTGATTCTGTTTCTTTCTTCAGGTCCATCAGAGTACCCAATGCTGTCATGGCAATCTTGTCCTGCGTTTGCCAAGGTGATCTTTGATTCAGATTGTCTCTCGCTGATGCAACGGCTGAATTCGTCAATCATGGACAGGTCCTCTTTCGGCATTGTGGATTTGTGGTAGCTGGCATCAAGCACATAGTGAAATGCATCTCATCGGTTCCATTACGCCATGTGAAGTGTGCTCTTAATCAGGCGGCACATATCTTAGCTAATCCGTATGAAAGTTTAAACTCTGATTCTGTTTCTTATTCGGTTCCGGATTGCATCCCTGATCCATGAAACTAGAAAGCGCGCGTCGTTCCCTATCAAAAAAATAAAAAATTATGGAGAGCATGAACTTTTTTCGTTACAACATTGGCGATTGGTTTTTTTTTTAGATTTAAAACGTACTTCATTAATTAAAGACATACTCCGATGCCAGAGAGTTTACAATGTAGCCCGGAGGCGAGCCCTCCCAGGTATTACAAGACTTGTTACTAAAACCATCATGCGCTAGCAGATGCGCAATGCTATTCGCTGATCGCTTCGTGTGCCGAACAGTAGATTCAGCAAAACCCCGCAACAGCTGTTTTATTTCTTCAACCAACGGTCCATGGCTCGATCGATCAATATCGCTGCCACCCAGCTTGGACACCGCACCAAGGCAATCCGACTCAAGAACTACCCGTGTTGCACGCATTTTCCCAGCCAGGATCAAAGCACTCTTGCATGCTAGGAGCTCTGCCCTCTCAGGTCCCACAACCGAGGGTAAGAACCTGCATTCTGCGGCAAGGAACACACCGAGGTGGTTCCGTAACACGGCGCCACACCCTCTTGCTCTGAAATTGCTGAGTAAGCTCCATCCGCATTCACCTTAAGCCACCCCTCGTCTGGTGGGAGCCAGCGTTCCACGGCCGTAGGGGAGAGACCACAGCCTGATCCTTTATCCCCGCCCACTCCTCGACCAAGTACACAGCACGACGAGCAATATGACGCGGATCCTCGATCCTTTGTTCCTCGCGAGCCTCATTTCTAGCCAGCCATAATTGGTACAACAGCATCATCCCCAACGCCAGTTCTTTCTCATCTAGCATCCCGAGCCAGTCCAGTAACCAGCCCTCAAGCTCTCTTTGCCTGCATACTGTATCATCAGGCCCTACCAACTTCAGACCCGTGAGATCCCTGAGACAAACCCAGGCTTCCAACGAGTGGGGACACTGCCAGAAACGGTGCAGCAGTGATTCCTCGCGATTGCAAACAATGCATTTCACCCCTTCCTTTATCTTCCGACGCTGCAGCTCCTCCCCCACGGCCAGACCATTCTTCACCAAGCGCCAGACGTGGATTTTTGTTTTCCCTGGGACCGCTGCCGCCCAGAGAGCCAACCATCCTTGGTGATCATCATAGGAACTAGAAGAGCCCTCCGTCCTCAACTTCTGTCTCTCCAGTTGCATCTTCAAATGGTACGCCGATCTCACACTAAAGACTCCGTTTTTGGTGTAATTCCATGCTAGGTAATCTTCTGTTCCAGCTCTACCCACGGTAATCTTCATGATATCAGCAACGTCACCATCGAAAAATACATCATTCAGCTTTGTCTCATTCCATCCGCCACCATTCGCTAAGAGGAGTTCATCGACTTTTCGAACCACCTTGTCTGGCTTGTGTCCCAGTGGGCGTTTTAGGCCAGACCTCGGAATCCAATTGTCTTCCACACATCAATCGATGAACCATCCCCTACCCTCCAAATCAAACCTTCCGATAACAGCTCTCTTCCATGAACAATACTTCTCCACGTAAATGAGCCAGACTTGGGGCAGCTTGCTGTCAAGAAGTCCCCCTGTTTGAAGTATCGAGCACGAAGAACTCGGGCACACAGGGAATTGGGATAAGTTAGGAGGCGCCACGCTTGCTTTGCCAACATCGCCTGGTTGAAGGCAGCGTAGTTGCGAAAACCCATACCCCCTTTCTGCTTCGGCATACTCATCCTGTCCCAGCTGATCCAGTGTACCTTGCGTTTCCCATCTGCTGCACCCCACCAAAATCTAGACGTAATGGACGTTAGTTTGGTGCACATCTTCTTTGAAAGCATGAAGCAGCCCATAGAATGGATAGGTACAGCCTGCAGCACCGATTTCACCATCGTCTCTTTCCCTTCCATAGACAACCCCTGGCCCTTCCAACCCTGTACTTTACCACATGATCGTTCAGGAAGGTGTTGAAAAGCCCCATCCTTGGACCGGCCTACCACAGTTGGTAAGCCCAGGTATTTTTCGGCCAGTGCCTCACATGAAATACCAATCACATTTTTCAGCTCTGCTTTCTTCTCCACGGTGCAGCCCATGCCAAAAAAGATGGAAGATTTCTGTTTATTAACCCGCTGACCCGAGCACTCCTCATAAGCCGTCAAGACTCTCTTGAGCGCTGCAAGGCTGTCCTCGCTAGCCTCAAGGAAAACGATACTATCGTCCGCAAAAAGCAAGTGCGTGATGGTAGGGCCAGCTACACTGAATCCGACACCCGCTAGCTCTCTCTCTTGCTGCGCCTTGCGTAGGAGAGCCGAAAAACCCTCCACACAAAACAAGAAGAGGTATGGCGAGATTGGATCACCTTGTCTTAGCCCTCGCGACGGCAGAAAACCCTCGGAGACACCGCCGTTGAGCTTAACGGCAAACCGAGCAGTTTTCACACAGCGCATCACCATCTCTATCCATCGTGTGGAAAAACCCATCTTCTGCATCATCTGCTCCAAGAAACACCACTCCACTCGATCGTATGCTTTCATCATGTCGAGTTTCACCGCACATAGTGGTTTCTTCCTCTTCCTCCTCCTAATAGCATGCACACACTCGTAGGCAATAAGTACGTTGTCCGTGATCAGCCTGCCGGGGACAAAAGCACTCTGTTCCTCGGAAATAAGAATGGGGAGGATCTTCTTTAGCCTATTTGCCACAGCCTTCGAGGCGATTTTGTACAAGACGTTGCAAAGACTGATAGGGCGAAATTGAGTGAGCAACTCCGGATGATTAACTTTTGGGATCAGCACAGAATCGTGTCGTTGAAATCAGGAGGGCAGTCCCTCCCTTCCAAGAAATCCCTAACTGCTCCACAAACCGACGATTTCAGCAAAGACCAGTGTCTTTGGTAAAACAGCGCCGGCAAGCCATCCGGGCCAGGGGCTTTTGTGGCCCCCATTTGGAACAGAGCTGTCTCTATTTCCAAGTCAGAGAACCCTCCTGTGAGAGCTGAATTCATGTCATCCGTCACACAAGAGCTGATCAGCTGGGTAACTCATGATCAGCATTGCAAGAGCCCTCCGATGTATAAAGTTGTTGATAGAAATCCAAAGCCATCTCACGCATCCCCTCATTTGTATTGCACAAGGTACCATCATCTCGACGGAGAACGCGGACCGTATTCTTGCGTTTCCTGTGAGACGCACGGTTCTGAAAATATTTTGTGTTTCTATCTCCTGCCTTTAACCACTCCTGTCGAGACCTTTGCCTGTACATTATCTCCTCTTTTTCATACAGATCATGTAACTTTCCCTCAATCTCCTTGACTTCAACCACCGATCCAGTGATCAATGAGTTAACCTTAGCATCCTCTAATTTACTCCGTAATGATTTGAGTTCAGCTCGAACCGAACCGAAGGTTTCAAAACTCCAAGCCCGCATGTCCCTAGTCATGCCCTGTAGACGAGTCCACAAGCCATGGATTCCAGGCTCAGCACCCGCCCGCTTCTCCCATGCCTCCAAGATCATGTCATCGTAGTTTTCATGCTTAATCCACATTTCTTCAAAAGCAAAACCCCTCGACACTCGTCCTGGTCCAGCCGGAGAATCACAGAGTACCCTAACCAACAGCGCCATATGATCAGATTCCTCCGTGACAAGGTGGTCAACCTGGGTGAGGGGGAACAGATCCAAGAAAGACGCAGTCGCCGTTCCCCTGTCTAAGCGCATTTGCACATTGGCGTCCCCCTCTCTGTTGTTATTCCATGTGTATGGATATCCTTTATAGCCCAGATCAGCCAGTCCACAATCCAACAAACACTCACGGAAGGCTTGCACATACCTTAGCTAATCCGTATGAAAGTTTAAACTCTGATTCTGTTTCTTATTCGGTTCCGGATTTTGCATCCCTGATCCGTGAAACTAGAAGCGTCGTTCCCTGTCAAAAAAATAAAAATGATGGAGAGCATGAACTTTTTTCGTTACAACATTGGCGATTGGTTGGTATTTTCGCTTCTCATCGGTTCCATTGCGCCATGTGAAGTGTGTTCTTAATCAGGCGGCACATATCTTAGCTAATCCGTATGAAAGTTTAAACTCTGATTCTGTTTCTTTCTTTAGGTCCATCAGAGTACCCAATGCTGTCATGGCAATCTTGTCGTGCGTTTGCCTAGGTGATCTTTGATTCAGATTGTCTCTCGTCGATGCAACGGCTGAATTCGTCAATCATGGACAGGTCATCTTTCGGCATTGTGGATTTGTGGTAGCTGGCATCAAGCACATAGTGAAATGCATCTCATCGGTTCCATTACGCCATGTGAAGTGTGTTCTTAATCAGGCGGCACATACCTTAGCTAATCCGTATGAAAGTTTAAACTCTGATTCTGTTTCTTATTCGGTTCCGGATTTTGCATCCCTGATCCGTGAAACTAGATGCGTCGTTCCCTGTCAAAAAAATAAAATGATGGAGAGCATGAACTTTTTTCGTTACAACATTGGCGATTGGTTGGTATTTTCGCTTCTCATCGGTTCCATTGCGCCATGTGAAGTGTGTTCTTAATCAGGCGGCACATATCTTAGCTAATCCGTATGAAAGTTTAAACTCTGATTCTGTATCTTTCTTCAGGTCCATCAGAGTACCCAATGCTGTCATGGCAATCTTGTCCTGCGTTTGCCAAGGTGATCTTTGATTCAGATTGTCTCTCGTTGATGCAACGGCTGAATTCGTCAATCATGGACAGGTCCTCTTTCGGCATTGTGGATTTGTGGTAGCTGGCATCAAGCACATAGTGAAATGCATCTCATCGGTTCCATTACGCCATGTGAAGTGTGCTCTTAATCAGGCGGCACATATCTTAGCTAATCCGTATGAAAGTTTAAACTCTGATTCTGTTTCTTATTCGGTTCCGGATTGCATCCCTGATCCATGAAACTAGAAAGCGCGCGTCGTTCCCTATCAAAAAAATAAAAAATTATGGAGGGCATGAACTTTTTTCGTTACAACATTGGCGATTGGTTGGTATGAGTCGAACCCTGCTCGCTGGGAATACCAGCTGGGAGCCTAGCTATTGGGCTACTGGACCTTCTCAGGAGGAGCATGAACTAATTTATATATCTAAAAACTGATGGAGAGCATAACTAATTTTGCACGCCACTTCGTATTGGCTTCGGACACGGGCCGGCCTTGTTCGGAGTGTCACGGCCCATAAGGGCGAGGTATATATATATATATCTCCTTAGAACCCTAAAAAGTTCTCCATAAACAGAATCACGAACACCAACTCGAGGATTTCCCTACGGAGATGGAGGAGGAAGAGGGTCGAATTGATCTCTCGTTGCTCACCGTCGACGACGATGAAGATGCCGACGAGACAACTACGGACGAGGACGAGACCTCATCGGACGATGAGGACGACGGCGCTGCCGGCTGGCCCGCCCCGCCTATCCACTTCGCCCAAGACCTGGCCTCGCCTCCTCCCGAGTCGATCCTCCTCGACGTCCGGGGCTACGTCGACGCCCGCGAAAACGCAACCACCGCCGGCACGCGCAGCTCCAAGGGCAGCGCCATCCAGGTGACCTTCTGGGCGGCTCGCCCGCCGCGCGTCTCCTGCTTCAACCGTCCACTGCGACGGTTTGCACCTACTCCCCACGGTCCTCGCAGCCGAGGGCGACCTTGTCTTTCTCAAAGTCGCCATTGCCTACCCGGACCACCCCCACCTGCCCTACGTCTTCGAGCACTACATCTACCATGGCGCCCGTGCCACGCGCCGACACTCCGCTTGCTCGTTGTTAATCTCCCTGAGTGCGCCGACCGCAACGTCGGCATCCTGCCCTTGCGCGACGGAGAGTTTCTTATTGCGGCGATCTGGTTTGTGGGTGGTACCAACGGCGGGCAGTACGACCTCCACCTGTTCGACTCCAGGACATGGACGTGGACTACCAGGCGGATGCACGTGGACGGACCAAAAGAAAGTTTCTGGATCAGCCCGACCAAGGTGCTCGGCATCGGTGGCGAACGCGGCTCGATGGACTGGGTCGACCTGCAGTACGGCATGCTGTTCTGCGACCTGCTCGCCGTGGACGATGACGGCGCCATGCTTCGCTACATGCCACTGCCGCCGTTGACGAAGAAAGAGTACCAGAGCAAGCCGCCGGACGTCCGGGACCTGGCCTTCGTCCGAGGCCGCATCAAGTTCTTCGAGATGCGATTCAAGGAGAAGAGGCGCGCCATCACCAGCACTGCAACCTTAGTTACGAGAAGCTGGAAAGCCACGACATGGGAGAAGACTGATCCATGGCAAGACTGGCGCAAGGACTGCGTGCTCGACATTTTCAAGGTGCCGGTGGACAAGAGTCATGCGGAACTCCCGCCTCATCTACATGACATGGGGAAGCTCCATGGGTGCCAACCTGCTCTGAGCCTGCACGAAGAAGATGTCGTCTACATCATGGCCAAGGCCAAGAGGTCGCGCCGCAGGGCATGGATGCTTGCCCTTGATGTCAGGAAGAAGACCCTGAGAGAAGTCGCGGCATACAAGTTTCCCTACCTTCAGAGTTGGATGTCTAACCATCTGATAATTCAGTCCTCAACCAAGTAATGTGTACCCACAATTATCTATATGACCAGCTTAATTTTTGCATTCCATAGTAACCCATTCTATGTTCAAAATGAGCCTCAAAAGAAAAGGGGAAAAACTATCAACAATCCGCCATGTCAAATAATCTAAACTCATATTCGCATAACTATACTTAAACCTTCTTTATCTAAAAAAAACTATACTTAAACCTCACCTAAAAGGAGGAAGAAGGAACTCTCCTCGACAATAGACCAGTCACCTCCTCGACGGCGGTGCCACGTCGACCCTCTTCCCATTGCCATTGCCATTCCCATTGCCGGTCTTGGGTACCTTGTCCCCGGAGGCTAGCTCGGCCTGCACAGCTCGCCTGAGCACCTCAACGACCTCGCTCATGGCAGGCCGCTCCTTGGGGTTCTTGAGGAGGCAGCTCTGGGCGAGCTTGGCAATCTCTCGGGCTGCCTTTGAGGAGTACTCGCCGCGGAGCTTTGGGTCCATGATCATGCGGAAGTTGCGGCTGTCCGGTGGAAATTGTCCCACCCACTCCAGCAGCTTCTGCTCCCCCTGCGGCCGGTTCCTGTCCAGCGACCGCCGCCCCGTCAGGATCTCGTACAGCACCACGCCGAAGCTCCATACATCGCTCTTTGACGTCAGGTGCCCTGTCTCGATGTAGTCCGGCGCTGCATACCCGTGCGTCCCCACAACCTGATCACCACATGAAAATTTGCTTTTAAGGAGAGAAAAATCATGACATATACCTGGTACTAAGCTTAATGTAATAGTACATGTGGTGTATTTTTTTTTTCGAGAATAACGGGGGGATTGCTCCCCACCGCTTGTTATATTTCCGAAAGTAGCCTGGCGGGCCATGTTCTTACAACAGAATAGCATTTTTTACAGGGGATACAGGCAGTGGCGGAGCCAGGAATTGAACTGAGCCGGGTCGAACAACTAAGGTCTAAAAAAATTTAGGCAAAAAAGCAAGTGTATTCCACACAAAAAAGGTTCAAACAGATTCAATTTCATATTGCATCAAGCACAAGTACAAACTGACTACAAAGAACAAGAAAACTACATAAAAAATAGTGCTATATTTTGATAAGAAGATAGTACCATTAAGTTGAATCCATGTTGGCAAGACGAAAGTGTCGAGAAAGATGACCTCTACGGTCATTGTAGGAATGGAAACGTAGCATAATCTTCTTGTCATCAATTTTTGCAAATATCTCTTTCTCAACATAGCAAATCATCAAATTATTGAGCCAGTCATCCCTATCATGTATCTCCGAACTCCAGGATCGGTAACAACATTTGCTAGATCAAAGATTTCAGCAACATTTGTCGGTTGAGTGTCCTACAACATTGAAATCGAAATCAGTATTTGAGCAATCTACTGCATGCTACTGGTCACAACTCACAAGACAAGTAGACATCAAAACTAAAATATGAAATCCAAAGGGGAAATTTACCTGCTCATGGCGTGCGGCGCGTGCCCTCTTGAGATTTCTGGAGGTTTCTGCCTCTTCTTCTTGCCGAGCTCGAGCCACTGCTTCCACTGCCAGATTAAGTTCCTCCTCCTCGGCCACTGCCTGTAGCCACTCTACATCAGAGTCCATCGGAGATTTGGAGGGCTTACCGGGCGGGGCGACCGTGCGGGGCAGGAGACAGAGCCGTACTGGAGGTCCCGGAGCCCGGCAAGGCCAGCGGGCAGACGGCCGCTCAAGCCGTTGTTGCTGAGCGCGAGGAATGTGAGGGACTTCAGGCCGGCGACGGCGGCTGGGACGGAGCCGGTGAGGTTGTTTGAGGCTTTGAGCTGAGGTCGAGCTTCTGGAGCTGCGCAAGGCCGCCGAGCTCGCGCGGGATGGGGCCGGAGAAGGAGTTGTAGCTGAGGTCGAGGCCCGCGAGGCTGGTGAGCTCACCGATGCGGGCCGGGATGGGGCCGCGGAGCTCGCCGATGCCGCGCGGGACCTCGCCCCGGACGAGCGCGTTCTGGGCGACGGTGAGCACCTGGAGCGAGCGGTGGCCGGCGCCGGCGCGATGGGGGGCGGAGAGTGGCGGCGCGGGGAGATGAGGCAGGGGCGGAGAAGCGCCTGGGCGGGGAGAAGGTTAGGTCGTGGTCGAGTGGTCTGTGGTCGTATGACTTTTCCTGGTATCTAATTTTTTTCTGCCCAAAACTGAGCCAGGTCGGCCGACCAGGCTCGACCCCCTACTGGCGCCGCCACTGGATACAGGGGAGAGAACAAAGAAAAAACAAGAAAAAAAGACCACTAGAAAAGAACGGCAAGAGCCACTATGAGAGGCACATGCGGCGAGGGGTGCAGTCGGGGATCACAATGCCAAGACTCGGCAAACTGCCTAGCACACCGCACCAGCGTGCGACTCGAACCCCAGGCACAACTGAGATGCACCACCACCATCGTCGGTGAGTGTCAAGCCTAGCACCTAGCACTAACCTAGACAGGGAGCTCCGCCACGGAGGTCGAGGCGATTAACTGGTATGGGGCATCAGTTGAGTCGTCATTGAACAAAGGCGAGCCGAGACGCCACCAAGAGCCCGGAGCTCACCACACCACGTCGACAACCAAGGTAGGCTCTTGGACAAGCATCCGCGAGACCGAGACCACGCGAAAGCCAGCCGAGAGAGAAAAAACACACCGCCGTCGGTCCCAATCTTGGCCGCACCACCACCACACGCACCAACAAAATCCAATCTCTTCGGGTCTCCAAGATGACACCGTCATCCGGTCCGGCAAGCCGGAACCAAGGTTTCTCCCGGAGACCACCAAATTACTGTAGGTGCTGGATCTCCACAGCGGCACCTCCAACGAGGAGAACGATGTTCCGAGACACCGTCGCCGCCTGCATCAACAAGTCCATGCAAGGTTTTCACCCGGAGATGAGCATTTACCTACAACAAAGGCTGTCGGACACCACCAGCCGCCGTCGTCAACCACACTAAGCGGAGACCGGCCACGGCCAACTACCAGAACAAACTCCAGATCCTCCTCCAGGGAGCTGGACGCAGCGCCCTCGTCCCTCGCCGAGCACCATGCCCGTAGAAGTAGAAGAGCGCTGCCCGATGCCCAGACCACCATGGTCCCGGGCTGCATCCCTGCAACCAGCGCCGCCGTGCCCCAAGCGCGCCACTGCTGCTGCCGATGGAGGAATCGAGAGCCGCGCATCCGGAGATGGTGCGCCCGGCCCATCCCGGCCCAGATCGGGCCCAGACAACAGGCCGCGGCCAGCGTGTGCACCACCACGACGACCCGCCGCCACCCGCACAGCTCCGCCGCCGAACGTCGCCTCACCACCGGCCGAGCCTAGGAGACCACCGGGAGGAGGAGCAGCGCGCCGGCGAACCGCCAGATCCCGCTGAATCCCGTCGCCTAGGGACACAGGGGCCGCAAGGAGTCGCCCCGCCGCCGCCGTCGGCCGCCCGGCGGCTTCCTCCGGCGGTGGCGCGGGCACAGAAGTGGATGGCGGCGGCTGGAGCTAGGGTTGGAGGGCGCGCCCGAGTCGCGCTTGGCGAGAGCGACGCGGGGCGTTTTTTTTAGCCATGTGGTGTATGTTATGCTGACATAAAGCTTACGCAAACCATGTTTCAGAAATTCAGAGTCAAATGCAGAAGAAAATGGAAGCACCATTGACAAATGGAGCACACGCTTGTCATCAGGCACACAACCAAACAAACAGGGTGTATGGGCCTGAGTGCCAGCTTGGGTCAGCAACATTTAATGGTGGTAGTCAGCTAACTAAATTCTAGTGGGATGCCATATGGATCAGGCAATGCGGTTGCAGAAAACTTGAGGTTTCTCCGTTCGGGGACAGAAGGATGGCGACGTACCGCAGTTGAGATGTGTGTTGCCTTCCGTTGGCCCCTCTCTTGCTAGGCCGAAGTGTGATAACTTTGCTTGGAAGTCCTTGTCCAGCAAAATGTTGGATGCTTTGAAGTTGGGCAATTGATAGAATTATTATAGCATTAAGACAGAACATCTAGTCTATTAATCATACGTAGGCATGTTTTTCATATATACTCATACATGCTCGCAATGAGAAACTTGCACAATATCTTATGTCCTACCAGCCCATTTGTGGCGGGGCCTCAAGGGAATCTACTGGTAATTAAGGTACTCCTTTTAATAGAGCACCAGAGCAAAGCATTAGCACTTAGTGAAAACATGTGATCCTCGTATCTAAACCATCCCCTCCGCTTATCCCAGTTATTGTCACTCTGAGGCCTTGGGTTCAGGACATAGACATGTGCAAATAACTTGTAAATACAATCTAAGCAATAATTATAGAGATTAAATCTAAGATCATGTCACTTGTGCACTAGTTGCACAAGTGATAAGCATTAAACACAACAAGGATGCAGCAACAATAACTTCACAAACATATTGATAGACTGATCATAATGTAACAATTCATCGGATCCCAACAAACACAACACCGATTACATCAGATGGATCTCAATCATGTAGGGCAGCTCATGAGATCATTGTATTGAATTACATGGGAGAGAGAGTACCAACTAGCTACAGCTAGAACCCGTGGTCCATGGGGGAACTACTACGGAGCATGATGGAGGCGATGGCGTCGATGGAGAAGGCTCCGGGGTCAATCCCCGTCCCGGCAGGGTGCCAGAACAGGAACTTCTGACCCCCGGAACGAGGTTTCGCGATGGCGGCGTCGCTCCGGGAGTCTTTCTGGAGTATGAGATATATATTTAGGGTTTTCGCGTCGGGGTGACTATATAGGCGAAAGGGCGGCGTCGGTGGAGTCCCGAGGGCCCACCTCACCAGCTGGCGCCGCCCCCCTCCTGACCGCGCCAAGGGGTCATCTGGAGGCCGTGGGCCTCCCCCTGGCTTGCCCTTCTGGCTCCGTGTATCCCTAGGAAAAATAGGAGGTTTGGCTTTTGTTTCGTCGAATTCCGAGAATATTGCCCGAACAGCTTTTCTGGAACAAAAAACAGCAGAAAACATGAACTGGCACTGTGGCATCTTGTTGATAGGTTAGTCCCAGAAAATGTATAATAATGATAAATAATGCATATAAAACATGTGACAATGATACATAAAACAAGCATGAAACATCAGAAATTATAGATACGTTGGAGACGTATCAGTATCTAGAGGGCCTAAAGGTATGTTCCTCTCTCAAAGGAAGTACGTTCTAGATTTACTTTGTGAAGCCGGTATGCTTGGTTGTCGACCTGCTAGGACTCCAATCGAGCAAAACCATCGCCTGATGGCTAGCACGGGAAGACATGTTGACCGAGAGCGCTATCAGAAGATGGTTGGAAAGCTTATATATCTTTCACATACTCGACCAGATATTGCATTTGCTGTGAGTGCAGTCAGTCAGTTTAGGCATGATCCGCGATCACCTCATGGATGCCGTAACCCAGATCTTGCGATACTTGAAAGGATGCCCCAGGAAAGGTTTGTTGTACACTTGCCAGGGAAGCATTCAAGTTGAATGCTATACTGATGCTGATTGGGCTGGCTCAGTGGACGACCGGCGATCAACATCTGGATATTGCACATTTGTTGGCGGAAACTTAGTCTCATGGCGCAGCAAGAAACAAACCGTTGTGGCTAGATCCACTGCAGAGTCTGAGTTTCGGTCTATGACACAAGGTGTGTGTGAGGTGTTGTGGTTGAGAATCCTCCTCACAGAACTCGCGTTACTCCAAGGGGTGCCACTGATGTTGTATTGTGATAACAAGGCTGCGATAAATATCGCAAATAATCCTGTACAACATGATGGAACCAAGCATGTCGAGATCGATCGTCATTTCATCAAAGAGAAGCTAGATAACGGGATAATCTGTATCCCATACGTCAGCTCATCTAGCCAAGTGGCAGATGTTCTTACTAAAGGATTGCCTGAAAAAAACGTTTTCTATCTTTTGTAACAAGATGGGCATGTATGATGTTTTTGCCCCATCTTGAGGGGGAGGGTTGGTGTATGTAGTCATATATAAATATGTAGCTATGTAGGGACTAAAATGTAAGATGTAAGAAAGATAAGAGAAACAATAGAGAGAAGGAGAGGGTAAGAGACCCACCCAGAAATTTCTCCAAATGTGCTCTCCCGTGTCTCATTCTTCTCTCAAACCCTAACACCCCAAATCTTCAAATCTCAACACCACCACATGGAAGATGATGGATCCTTGGCAGCGGCAGGAGTGGCGGAAGGATTGCACGCTCGATATATTCAAGATACCAGTGGACAAGAGTTGTTCTGAAGTGCTCTCTGATCTGCTACAGAATCCACAGGGCGCTCACATAGCATTGGAGAGGTTTGTGGAAGGTCACCCTGCGCTGAGCTTGCATGATGATGATGTTGTTTACATCATGGCCAAGACCAAAGCGTGGAACCACAAGTCGGTTGTGCTTGCTGTCAACTTGAGGAGCAAGGCCCTGCAAGGAGCGGCTAAGTTTGATGCGAGAACGACATGTGGCTTCAGTTACACCTACCTTCAAAGTGGGATATCCAACCATCTGACCCTCGGGTCGTAGTATCCACCAACCATTCAAACCAGTTTTTCTTATGTTGCTTCAGTCTGTTGCTTCAACATTTGAGAAACTATGATTAACTAACAGAGAACTAAAGTAATGTTAGAACTTGCCAGAATGTCTTGTTGTGCTCATCAGCCTGTTGATGCCGCACCCCCCCCCCCCCCCCCCCCCCCCCAACAGTACTCACCTTCTGTTGGTTTTAAAATCGAAGAATGAGAAGATTCAGGTGGGAGCCTTTGTGCTCCCCCGGTGACTGCACGAAAAAAAGAAGTTGAACAACATTTTTATATCCAGATTAGAAATGGACTTGAACATTCATATCCAGACATACCCGATGCTGGCCATTAATTAATTAAAGTCTGCATTTATAATGTAATAGAGACATGCAACACCTCTTGGAGGGTTACAACAGTTCTTCCCATGCCTAATCCATGTTTGCACTTCGTTGTATTTCAGTAATGCTGGGCCTGATTACAAATTTGTAACATATCCTTTTGTATTTATTTTCTAGATTTTGGTATCGAACATTGTCTATGCTGATGAAGATGAACACTTTTGTGATGCCAAGATGTGAAAAAACTCTTTCTATCTTACATGTTCTACTTGTGGGTCGCTGGATGTGTCTTGCTCTGATACATATTGTATATTTTGAGGGAGGTGAACGCTCGAGCAAGTGAACTGAGGGACATGACCAACTGGGTGCTCCAAGCAATTACGGTTTATACTAAGCTTTTTAACTTCTTTGCAATACAATCAATTATTTCGACATGTATCTTAAGCACCATTGTTTCTGATATAATTTAAAATGTAACTACATCATAATACAACATTCATATCAAGAGACAATTGGTTTATAATTTAATGTTAACTTTGATTGTGAACTTGCACCAAACTTTTTCGCTAAACTTATTCACAAATTCACATGTCATCAGAGATAAATTCTTGCCACTCACTGACTCAAATAAACTGAAAGTATATGTACATGTTCGGTATTTTTGTTTTTTTTTAAATATCATGAGCTACTTCTAAAGCTGATAAAGGTTCACAAATACATGTATGTGTATTTTTTATGTATTTAAATAGAATAGATAGAAATAAACTTACCAAATAGAAATTTCTAGAATATACATAATATTTATCATGGGTTTGTTCTCTGATTATATCTTTGCTCAACTACGGTCACCTAATGGTTAAATACTAGAAGTGTAAGGCACTCTTTGTTGTGCCCGCATGATATTGGATTTGGATTTAGCAAGTGCAGTGATTAACACCTGGTATCACATTTCCCGACAAAGAGATGCAGCTTCCCGATGGTATGCCCTTTGTTTAAGGAAACAAAGTTCCTAACATTCTGAAACAAATCTGGGACAAAACATTATGCAGTAGGGATGGCACCCGCAGGGTATGGGTAAGGGGGGAGCCACCCCATACCCTTACCCGTCGATCATGATCTTACCCGTCACCCTTACCCATACCCGTCAACGGGACAACTTTTTCCCATACCCGTCACCCGATAGGGTACATGGGTACCCGCGGGTAAAAATACCCGCGTTTAAAACACATAAAATTGGACAGAAAATAGTCGTAAAAACAACACATAACTCATGCAAAAGAGTTATATTTCATTGTTTTGCTATATCAGGAGTCGAGACGTGATCACGTGAATCAGATAGATTAGATATAATATTAGGAATAGCTAAATTATCGGTATAGTGAGGTAGTCACCGGATGGTGCGCCATCCGCGGAGGGTTAGCGAGCAATCCCTGCCTATATCTTTGAATTACGATTGTAGCCTCATGCATAGACCCTACTCATATATCCGTGCGTGAAAGTTTAGACTTACTTGTCAAATATTATATGGGTACATGGGTACGCGGGTATGGGTTATACGATCCTATACCCATACCCTCTCTACCCGATGGGTATGATATTTTCCCATTTACGTACCCATGGGTAATTTTTTATCCCATACCCTTACCCTAATAGGGTTTTTACCCACAGGGTAAAAGGGTAATGGGTACCCATTGCCATCCCTATTCTGCAGAAGAGATGGAACGTGCTGACAAGAGTTCGCCCGGGCTAGACTGACCGTTCAGATTACAAATGGAGAAAACCTCTCGTGAGTATGTTAAACATAATAGAGAAAACTTCTCGTGGGTATGCTGAACATAATGTAGCGAAACCTCCCGTGGGTATGTAGATGCATAATTTCACGAAATTAGTGGATAGTTTTCGCGCCATTAAAAGAGACAAACATGGTACATTTTTGGCGGGTTCATTCAAAACTATCCACTATGTTTCTAATGCTTACTCATCTGAAGTTTTTGCTGTGAGAAATTATTTAAATTTAGCTATTACTTGGGATACCACGCCATTCCTAGTAGAATTGGTGCACATCATCAAAAATAACCATATACCTTTGTGCATAGCAGGGGATTTTAACCTAACTAGAAGAGAGAGTGACAGAAACAAACCTGGAGGTTTTAACAGATGGAGTGAAATTTTCAATGCTATTATTATGCAAGGGGAGTTGATGGAAATACAACTCAGTGGGAGGCAATACACCTGGTCTAATAACCAGGAAGATCCCACCTTCGCTCTATTAGACAGGGTGTTAGTCTCACCGACCTGGGAAGAGAGATTCCCTTTAGTGACTGTAACAGCGCTTACACGAGATTTATCAGACCATGTGCCGCTGTTAATCTCTACAGGGGCAGGCCTGAGAATTCAAAAAACGTTTAAATTCGAAAACTGCTAGTTCCTAAGAGATGATCTTGAAAAAATCATCACTAAAACTTGGGGGCAGGAAGTTAGAGGGAGCACAAACATAGATCACTGGCAGAACAGATTTGGTAATGTTAGGAAAGCCCTCAAGGGCTGGAATATCAACTTCGAGAGTGCCCAGAGGAAGCTGAGGAAAAACCTCTCTGCTGAAATTGATAAATTAGATAAAAAAGTGAGCTTAATGGACTGTCGTTGAATGATTTTAATCATCTCCAACAGTACCGAAATGAGCTTAATAAAATTCTTAAAGAAGAGGAGGTCAAGTGGCTACAGCGATCGAGAGAGAAAGAACTTTTTGAAGGAGATAGTAACACAAAATACTATCATTCCAAAGCTAATGGAAGGAGGAGAAGGAATAGAATAGTTAGCCTCCACCAGGAGGAGGGAGTGATAGAAGGGCAAGAGAACTTTAAAAAGTACATCACTGACTTTTATAAGAAACTCTTTGGCCGGCCAAATCATACCCAAATAAGGCTAAACTCGGAAGGAGTGGAGAGGATCGATGAAAATGAAGGAAACAGCTTAATTAAAAATCTGGAATTGGAGGAACTGAAACTACAGTTTTTGGTATGGAGCCAAACAAAGCAGCTGGGCCTGACGGCTTTAATGCTGATTTTTACCAAAAATTCTGGCACATTGTTCATAAAGATTTATTTACGTTGGTAAATGATTTCTTTGATAAAAAATGAACATTGACAGGATTAATTATGGAATGATTACTTTGGTCCCAAAAGGGGTTGATGCGGATAAAATCCAGAAATACAGGCCGATTTGTCTCTTGAATGTGGTGTTTAAGATCATAACAAAAATCTCAGTGAATAGGCTGACCCCGATCCTTCCAAAAATCATCAACATCACTCAAACAACCTTTATCAAGAACAGATATATAATGGAAGGAGTGGCAATCCTACATGAAGTTCTAAATTACATGTTAGGAAGACTCCTGGGGTTCTTTTCAAGATAGACTTTGAGAAGGCGTTTGATCAAATCAAATGGCCTTTCCTTTTACAAGTGCTTGAAATGAAAGGTGTACCTTGCAAAATGAATGACATGATTCTTAAAATTGTTTCCGGGGGAAAGGTAGGTATAAAGGTTAATGGGGAAGATGGTAAATTCTTTAACACTCATCAAGGGTTGAGACAGGGGGATCCCCTGTCTCCAATCCTTTTTGATCTTGCTACAGATGTTTTAGCTATAATGATTGACAAAGCCACAAAAAATGGGGTTTTGAGTGGTTTGTCTTGTCATCTAGTCGATCGAGGCGTGCCGATACTGCAGTATGCAGACGACACGGTTTTGTTGATGCAAGATGATTTAGAGCAAGCAAGAAACCTCAAGTTTATACTATGCTTGTTTGAACAAATGTCAGGGCTTAAGATAAACTTTCACAAAAGTGAAGTTTACTGCCTTGGTATGGATCAAAGAAGGGGAACACAGTTTGAGGAAATACTCACGTGCAAGATTGGGGCTCTCCCGATGAAATACCTAGGGGTTCCTATAGATGAAATTAGACTAAATAATAGTGCATGTGATCCTTTGGGAGAAAAGTTAATGGGGAAGCTTGGTTGTTGGGATGGAAAAAATATGTCTATTGGAGGGAGATCCTTGTGGATCAACACTTCGATGTCCAGTACCCTCCTTTATATGTCCTCTTTTTATAGGATCCCAGTGGGACCTAGGAAAAAGTTCGACAAAATTAGGTCGGGTTTCCTTTGGAGCAGATTTATGGAAAAAAAGAAATATCACCTAGTTAAGTGGAAAACAGTATGCTTACGTAAGGACCAGGGGGTTTAGGGATCATAGACCTTGAGATCATGAACATAGCCCTGCTGGGGAAATGGATTTGGAAGCTTTTTAATGAGAAAGGGCTGTGGCAAATGATCCTTTGGAATAAATACCTGAAGAACATAACACTAGGGCAGTGTACTCAGAAAAATGGGGATTCACACTTCTGGCAGGGGTTGATGGAAATCAAACCCCTATTTTTATCCTGCTGTAAATTTGAAGTGGGCAATGGTGCAAGGACTAGATTCTGGGAGGACCTTTGGGTTTCAGATACTTGTCTTGCACAACAATTACCCAGACTGTATGCGATATCAAATAACTGTAACATTACAGTGAAAGAAGTTTTCGATTCAGGGCTGGAAAATCTGAAATTTAGAAGAAACCTCACTGGGGTTAAAAGAGAAGAATGGAAAAAACTGTTAGACTTAATGGCCAATATATCTTTAAACATGGAGGAGGACAAGTTAATTTGGCTCTTGTCCGCCTCCAAAAAAATTCGGTTAGATCCTTCTACCTTGCTATGCAGGTATCTGAGAGTGTGCCGTATAGATTTATGTGGAAAGTTAAATCCCTCTGAGGATTAAACTTTTCCTCTGGTTGATCATGCGGAGAAGCATCTTAACAAGAGATACTCTGTTAAAAAGGGAGGGGAATGTACCAAAAATTGCCTTTTCTATGGACGAGATGAATCTATTGATCATCTTTCTTTTTTTTTTTCTTTTTTTTGAGAAACACAGTACAACGCAGACGCTCACATACACGCGCATACACTCACCCCTATAAACGCACACACGCACACCCTACCCCTATGAGCACCTCCGAAAGACTGAGCCGGCGGTTGGGTCTTGAGATTGACGAAGTCACCACGGGCGCCTCGCTGTCGACGGGAACGTCGCCTCCCACTGAAAGAAAATTCCGCCTAAATGAGAAACACCAACGTCAAACCTGGGGTTTGAACTCTGGTGGGCTGGGGGTACAACCACCCTCCTAACCATCTTGCCACAGGCAAGTTCTCCTATTGATCATCTTTTTCTGAAGTGTCCTCTGGCTAGATTTGTTTGGAATGTAGTTAGTGTAGCAACTGGTTTTGATTGCCAGTTTGCAGATGCTAGACATTGCCTGACAACTTACCTAGACAGATTTGACAAGCAATCGAAAAACTTGATGACACTAGGGGTCGCTGCGATTTTCTGGGGGATTTGGAAAACACGAAATTTAGCATGTTTTGAACACAAGTGGCCGACGGAACGAATTGAAGTTATTCATTAAATCTGCTACTGGATTGACTGGTGGGCGAACTTGCAGGGATCGAAGGACGCAAAGCTGGAGCTGCAACGGGGCACAAAGCTACTGGCGCGAATCGCGGATGAAGTATTCAGAGGAGGGAAAGGCTGGGCAACATGGCGGCTGAGGATCGACGAGCGTGATGCTGGGGGCTGAAGTCAGAACTTCTGGCCTGGAGATGTAGCTTTTATCGGTTTTATCTCACAGACCTGTTTTGTTTCTTGCCTCGTGTTCACTTATGTAAGCGAGATATGGGTGGTCGAAATTATTGCTGACGGTGTTTGCGTTGTGGATGAACAATGTAGATTCTGATTTCTATTAATGGAAATCGGGGAGAATCCTTTTATTTCAAAAAAAATCGAGTTTTGTCGGGTGCACTAGAAGTCACAAAAAGATCGCCCGGATCAAGAAAGAATCTTCTTTTTTTTTCCGAAACAGATGAAGAAAGAATTTTTTTGACAAAAAGACCACATCGGTGAATGAATTGCCAAAAAAGACCACATGCCGAACGAATTATCAAAAAGGACCACCAACACCGTGGCGGCATGCTGGCCAAGTGACACATGGCAAAGGCCGCCATGGGTGATGGCGGCTTTCGAGCTTACGAATAAACAGTCTACGTAGCCCATTTTGAATTTTTCAAAAACATCTTAAAAAATCCGAAAAAAATACCTGGATGTAGCTAACTCTATGAACTAAGATCGTGCAAAAATTTCACCGCAAAAAACTTTATATTTTGGGCTCAGCAAAAAAGGAAAATCCCACAAATTTTCAAAGCTAGCTCAATGTACTACAATATGTACATTGTTCATCGGACGTGCTGCCGTTGCTAGTGGCGGCAGGCATGGCCGCCGTGGCCGGTGGCGGCAGGGTAGTCCTTTTTGGCAAAAAATTTTGATAAGTGGTCTTTTCTAACGATTCACTCGTCGAAGTGGTCTAATTTGTCAAAAATTCCAAGAAAGAATCTAAGAGTGAGAAGCATCCACAGCGTAGTGCAAAATGTCAGAATCGCTGTCCATACGACCATGTGCCACGACTGCTCCTTTAGAAGAACGCAGATGTATGCACAAAGGTCCAGCGTTAGAAGAAAAAGTAAATTTCACTGAAAAAAAGAAGAAAAAAGAATTGGAGAAGGGGGGCGAGGTATATATATCTCCTTAGAACCCTAAAAAGTTCTCCATAAACAGAATAGGAGGACATTTTTGTGAAACAATCAATCTAAAAAAACAAATTATTGAGAAAACAAATGGTAGAATATTTTTTGAAAGCTATACGGTTTTATCTTATACTACTATGAAACATTATTTGAAACTTTCTAAAAATTGTTAAATATTCTCGAAAAAAATATTTTTCATATTGTTGAATATTTTCTGGTAAGAAATATTTTTTGAAAAAGTCCCAAAGATATACAATTTATTTTGTGATTCAAAATCTGGGTGATCAAATTTGTGAAATGCTGGAAAGGTTTGGACATTTTTGCAAAAAGCGTGTCCAAAGTTTGACCAAAAGGCAGCCGTCGGATCCTCACCGAATGGACAACAGAGATAACCCCAGGGTCCAAACTACGTGTGGAACTGCATTTTTCGAACTTGTGTTGCTAAGGAGGAGAGGTGATTGGCGGCACCAACCGCCGACAGCGTCCTTGCTGGCTCCAACCATGTCAGGTCCGGCCGTAGGCAGTAGCAACATAGGAAGGAGGCCTACCACCAAAAATGTTCCTGTTGTCGATGCACCACCCTGCAAATCTGGACACTAAACCAAAAAAAAAACTGAGCCCTCCCGCCAACGAGGGCCGAGATCTACCGGGCGCCACCGATGGGAGACACGTAGATCCGATCGCCTCTCTCTAATGTTTAGAGATGATCGCCTCTCTGTACAGGTTCGTATACCTACCCGTCACAGATTCGTATACCTACCCGTTGTAAATGTGACATGAATAATATGATGAGGCAAAATCAACATCACAAGTGCTCTGGATGAAAAATATATGGGAATGTAAATCTGGTAACTCTCTTTTGTGATATCCTTTGAAGGGTTCCCTGATGAAAGGGAACCAAAAGGAAACCCCAATATTAAACAAAATGCATCACAAGGCAGATATGATTTCCGAGGTCCGCCCTTGCGCTGTTTCTTTCTTCAGGTCCATCAGAGTACCCAATGCTGTCATGGCAATCTTGTCCCGCGTTCGTCAAGGCGATCTTTGATTCAGATTGTCTCTCGTTGATGCAACGGCTGAATTCGTCAATCATGGACAGATCCTCTTTCGGTATTGTGGATTTGTGGTAGCTGGCATCAAGCACATAGTGAAATGCATCTCATCGGTTCCATTGCGCCATGTGAAGTGTGTTCTTAATCAGGTGGCACATATCTTAGCTAATCCGTATGAAAGTTTAAACTCTGATTCTGTTTCTTATTCGGTTCCGGATTGCATCCCTGATCCGTGAAACTAGAAAGCGTCGTTCCCTGTCAAAAAAATAAAAATGATGCTTTTTTCGTTACAACATTGGCGATTGGTTGGCCTTTTCGCTCCTTAATGAGAAGGAAACCCCAATATTAAAAAAAACTGCATCACAACGCAGATATGATTTCCGAGGTCCGCCCTTGCGCTGTTTCTTTCTTCTGAATTCGTCAATCATGGACAGATCCTCTTTCGGTGTTGTGGATTTGTGGTAGCTGGCATCAAGCACATAGTGTAATGCATCTCATCGGTTCCATTACGCCATGTGAAGTGTGCTCTTAATCAGGCAGGCGGCACATATCTTAGCTAATCCGTATGAAAGTTTAAACTCTGCTTCTGTTTCTTATTCGGTTCCGGATTGCATCCCTGATCCGTGAAACTAGAAAGCGTCCTTCCCTATCAAAAGCTCCTTATAATGAGAAGGACCAGGAGTCGAACCCCGGTCGCTGGGAATACCAGCTGGGAGCCTGGCCAATGGGCTACTGGACCTTCTCAGGAGAGCATGATTTTTTTTTTAATCTAGAAACTGATGGAGAGCATAACTAATTTTGCACGCCACCTCGTATTGGCTTCGGACACGGGCCTTGTTCGGAGTGTCAGGGCCCATAAGGGCGAGGTACATATATCTCCTTAGAACCCTAAAAAGTTCTCCATAAACAGAATCACGAACACCAACACGAGGATTTCCCTACGGAGATGGAGGAGGAAGAGAGTCGAATTGATCTCTCGTTGCTCACCGTCGACGACGATGAAGATGCCGACGAGACTTCTACGGACGAGGACGAGACCTCATCGGACGATGAGGACGACGGCGCTGCCGGCTGGCCCGCCCCGCCTATCCACTTCGCCCAAGACCTGGCCTCGCCTCCTCCCGAGTCGATCCTCCTCGACGTCCGGGGCTACGTCGACGCCCGCGAAAACGCAACCACCGCCGGCACGCGCAGCTCCAAGGGCAGCGCCATCCAGGTGACCTTCTGGGCGGCTCGCCCGCCGCGCGTCTCCTGCTTCACCGTCCACTGCGACGGTTTGCACCTACTCCCCACGGTCATCGCAGCCGAGGGCGACCTTGTCTTTCTCAAAGTCGCCATTGCCTACCCGGACCACCCCCGCCTGCCTTACGTCTTCGAGCACTACATCTACCATGGCGCCCGTGCCACGGCGCCGACGCTCCGCTTGCTCGTTGTTAATCTCCCTGAGTGCGCCGACCGCAACGTCGGCATCCTGCCCTTGCGCGACGGAGAGTTTCTCATTGCGGCGATCTGGTTTGTGGGTGGTACCAACGGCGGGCAGTACGACCTCCACCTGTTCGACTCCAGGACATGGACGTGGACTACCAGGCGGATGCACGTGGACGGACCAAAAGAAAGTTTCTGGATCAGCCCGACCAAGGTGCTCGGCATCGGTGGCGAACGCGGCTCGATGGCCTGGGTCGACCTGCAGTACGGCGTGCTGTTCTGCGACCTGCTCGCCGTGGACGATGACGGCGCCATGCTTCGCTACATGCCACTGCCGCCGTTGACGGAGAAAGAGTACCAGAGCAAGCCGCCGGACGTCCGGGACCTGGCCGTCGTCCGAGGCCGCATCAAGTTCTTCGAGATGCGATTCAAGGAGAAGAGGCGCGCCATCACCAGCACTGCAACCTTAGTTACGAGATGCTGGAAAGCCACGACATGGGAGAAGACTGATCCATGGCAGAACTGGCGCAAGGACTGCGTGCTCGACATTTTCAAGGTTCCGCTGGACAAGAGTCATGCGGAAATCCCGCCTCATCTCCATGACATGGGGAAGCTCCATGGGTGCCAACCTGCTCTGAGCCTGCACGAAGAAGATGTCGTCTACATCATGGCCAAGGCCAAGCGATCGCGCCGTAGGGCATGGATGCTTGCCCTTGATGTCAGGAAGAAGACCCTGAGAGAAGTCGCGACATACAATTTTCCCTACCTTCAGAGTTGGATGTCTAACCATCTGATAGTTCAGTCCTCAACCAAGTAATGTGTACCCATAATTATCATCTATACGACCAGCTTAATTTTTGCATTCCATAGTAACCCATTCTATGTTCAAAATGAGCCTCAAAAGAAAAGGGGAAAAACTATCAACAATCCGCCATGTCAAATAATCTAAACTCATATTCGCATAACTATACTTAAACCTCACCTAAAAGGAGGAAGAAGGAACTCTCCTCGACAATAGACCAGTCACCTCCTCGACGGCGGTGCCACGTCGACCCTCTTCCCATTGCCATTCCCATTACTGGTCTTGGGTACCTTGTCCCCGGAGGCTAGCTCGGCCTGCACAGCTCGCCTGAGCACCTCAACGACCTCGCTCATGGCAGGCCGCTCCTTGGGGTTCTTGAGGAGGCAGCTCTGGGCGAGCTTGGCAATCTCCCGGGCCGCCTTCGAGGAGTACTCACCGCGGAGCTTTGGGTCCATGATCATGCGGAAGTTGCGGCTGTCCGGTGGAAATTGTCCCACCCACTCCAGCAGTTTCTGCTCCCCCTGCGGCCGGTTCCTGTCCAGCGACCGCCGCCCCGTCAGGATCTCGTACAGCACCACGCCGAAGCTCCATACATCGCTCTTTGACGTCAGGTGCCCTGTTTCGATGTAGTCCGGCGCAGCATACCCGTGCGTCCCCACAACCTGGCCACCACATGAAAGTTTGCTCTTAAGGAGAGAAAAATCATGACATCTACCTGGTACTAATCTATCTTGTAATAGTTCATGTGGTGTATGTCATGCTGACATAAAGCTTACGCAAACCATGTTTCAGAAATTCAGAGTCAAACGCATTAAAAAATGGGGGCCCGGCCCCATTGACAAATGAAGCACAAGCTTGGCATCAGGTACATCAAGCTACGGCAAGAGTACTCTCGTGCCCATGCACGTCGACGCGGCCGTCCTCGCTGACATCACCGGCGCGCTTCAGTGCCACGTGAGGGGTTCCCCCAAACCTACCTGGGGCTGCCGCTCTCCGCCGAGAAGCTGCGCCTCGCCGCGTTCACCCCCCTCATCGCCAAGGTCGACAAATACCTCTCGGGGTGGCGGGCGCTGCTACTCTCTCTGGCGGAAGGCTGGTTCTTCTCAATGCCGTGCTTGATGCCCTCCCGGCCTACGCCATGGGAGCATTGACTCTCCCTCCAGGTGTGATCGCCGCCCTGGACAAGCTGAGGCGTGCTTTCCTCTGGGCCGCCGTCGATCGGGTCACCGGAGCACAATGCCTCGTGGCTTGGGAATTCGTCTGCCGCTCGAAGGAAGAAGGTGGCCTTGGTGTGCGCTCGCTCACGGACCAGAACACCAGCCTCCAGGTCAAGCTCCTCCACCGACTCCACACGGCCGTCGACGAGTCCTGGCCGCGTTGGGTCTGGGCTACCCTGGACGGCGCCCCGCTGGACGACGACAAGACTGGAACGCCTCTCTGCGGGGCGCACTGGAATGCTCTCCGGCTCCTCCTCCCCCTCTATCGCTGCATCTCGAAGGTCAGCCTTGGGGATGGACGGCGCACCGCGTTCTGGCTGGACTCGTGGATGCCGGCCGGCCCGCTCGCGCACCAGATGCCCGAGCTCTTCTCCCACTGCACCGTACAGACCGCCTCCGTCAAGCTCGTCATCGACAGCGGTCTGGACTCCATCCTGGTGCCGCGCCTCTCCACCAAAGCGTCTGCCCAACGACGTGTCCTCCTTGCTGCCATGGCTGACACACGCCTCTCTGCTGCCCCGATCAACGGAGCCTTCCGCTCTGCGCCGGAGCTGAGGGGAAGCTGCGCACCTCCTCCCTCTACAAGCTCTGCACGATCGGCGGCGAGCAGGCGCGCTGGCGTGACTTCGTCTGGCGCAACTGTGCGCCGTCGAGGGTGCGGTTCTTCGCCTGGCTGCTGGTCCAAAGCCGGGTTCAGTGCCGCGCTAACCTGCTTCGCAAAGGGACGGAGAGCATCTGCCCCATCTGTGATGCCCCTCTCGAGACCGCTGATCACATTTTCTTCGAGTGCCCATTCGCTCGCAGATTCTGGAGCGCTCTTGGCTCTCCGCCCACCACGTCCTGCACCGTCGCCGACGCCGCCCACTGCCCGCTGCCCGCGTCCGCTCCTCAGGCCACAGCGTCGACGCTGCGCCTCCTCTGCCTCTGGCACATCTGGAAGCACCGGAACGGTGTGGTCTTCAACAAGCTCGCCCCATCCCTCGCCCTGGCTCGCAAGAACTGCCGTGATGATGCCGTTCTGTGGCGTGCCCGTCTCCCCCTTGAGCGCAGAGAAGATGTCGATCTCTGGCTCACTTACCTCCTCCCCGAACGACCGTAGTACATACGCATGAAATAATGTCGTAGCTCGAGCTTGCCCACTCTGTGGCAATGCCTCCCCCCCCCCCATTGTACTTCTCGGCCACTAAAAGGGATTTCACCCTTTTTCCCCTGGAAAATAAATGATAATTCAGGTGGGAGCCTTTGTGCTCTCCCCGGTGAACGCTCAAAAAAAAAAGGTACACGACCAAACAAAAAGGGTGGATGGGCCTGAGTGCGAGCTTGGATCAGCAACATTTAATGGCGGTAGTCAGTCAACTAAATCCTAGCGGGATGCCATATGGATCAGGCAATGCGGTTGCAGAATGTTCAAGTCAGAAAGTTGGCAACATACCGCCGTTGATACATGAGTGTTGCCTTCCGTTGGCCCCTCTCTCGCTAGCCCGAAGTCTGATAGTTTTGCTTGGAAGTCCTTGTCCAGCAAAATGTTCGACGCTTTGAAGTCCCGGTAAATTACCTAGCGAAATTAACATGTTCAGGTTAGAATGCACATGGGGAGAAAAGCTGATTATGTAGAAGAATTTAAGTTCTGTAGTGTATAGTACAAAGGCTTGAGCTGCTAAAACACCGTTCAGGATTTTTTTTCCCATGTGAAATTTAAGTTCTGTAGTGCATAGTTTTGTAAATTACCTACTTCACCTATTGAAAAATAACGAAATGCACTAAATGCTGTGAAATTATTGCGTTCCAGACACACCTCCCTGTTGAACACTAACGAAAGGCCTGAGAAAATGAGTACTCCTGAGAAAAAATAATGTTGATGATCCCTACTTTCTGGTATACCTCAATATTCACCAGCCGTATGAACCTTCTTGACTAAGTACTCGATGCTTTCGTAGACTAAAATTATTTGATGCAACAGCACTGCTAGAAGAAACAAAGAATAAATTGGATACATTCGTGACGTGTAAGCCACAGATGTTGAAAAAATTGCTTTCAGAAAGTTCCAACAAAGTTGGGAATATTGCATGCATTTAGTGGGAAACTGGGAACTGAACATGACTTTTGCTAGTAGCATGCTCTACCCTGTCCACCTGCATGACTTTCCAGTCCAAGTCTCCTGATTGACTTTACACTGGATTTCTAGTGCATGCACCTTGCCCCGCCACCTCTAATTTCTATGTAGATCAGATACGGATGCACGGCACAGCAAACCATTTCTGAAGGTTGAACACTACATAAGAAAGGCACATTCTTGAATTGATGATGCCTTTCCGTAGAAGTTGTCCAGGGCCATGGTTGCAGCATACTACTTGGGTTCTAGTACTCACTCTTTCTTGCAAAATGATAATATAAAACTTTTGGAAGTAAGTCGAAATTAGGTGAGCAATGATATTTGAAGTATACCTGAAGTTCTAACCCTTCATGCAGGTAAGCCAATCCTTCTGCGGCACCCAAAATTATCTGAAGCCTTCGATTCCAGGAGAGAGGAGTATAAACACGGCTGAACAAGTGATCTTCCAAGCTCATATTGGGCATATACTCGTAGACCAATAATCTTTGGGGCCCCCTTTCACCATCAACAGCACAATATCCAAGCAGCTTCACAAGATTTGGGTGCTCAAGAACCCCAAGGAACTGCACTTCCGCCAACCACTGCTTATGTCCCTGGAAAGAGCATTAAGAAAAGCTTGAAACTATTAGGAACTGAATTTTTTTAAACATACAAACACATAGAAACATGATCTCTGATTTGATGAGAAATGGGGAAAATGTCAACATGCTCACACTCCTAGTAGTCATTTTAGAACATGAAGGAAAATTTAGGATGCATTATAAGTTTTAAGAAGTTCTTTTTATCTAATTCGACTAAAGAAACTTGAAACTATAGTGCAGAAGCAGCACGAAGTCATATATTATTAGCACAAGTGATTCATACGTTAGCAATGGATAAACAGGCACGAGGCACTGAAGATTCCAGGTTTCTAGACGACTTTTCTTTTGTGCTAGGTACATCAGTACATGGACTAAGATTTGGTCTGGTAGTGAATAGTAGTCAACTAAGTACAGCACCATGTTGCCCACAAAAATACTTCAGTCTAGCCGCTGGTCTCCTCTCATTGGGCAAAGTTTTCGATACTGCGTTGCTGAATGCACAAGCGAGGTCGGTAAACATCGTTTTCTGGACTCCAAACTTCTCCTGGGTGCCACTGAAAGAGGGGCACACCGTTTACTCCTAATATTTATTCAACTCTTGAAAATACATTATGTTCTGAAGGAAAACTATGGGACAGGAGGATCCACCCTCTGTTTGGCTGCTTTTTTTTGTCCGGGGTAAACAAATACTAATGTGGCTCATTGACCCAATTTGAACATTTTGCAACTGCGAAATGTCTCCTCATTTCCCTGCCAACTCAAAAGGAACTAATGTGGCTTAACTTTCCATGAACCAACTAATTTGCTTCAAGAACTTCTCCACATCCAATTCAAGTGCCATCCATGAAATTCGAGTAGAACTCTGCAGAAATAATTCCTTGCACTTCCCACTCGGCGAATCGGTGGTAATAAACCAATAGTAGACAGACTAGTCGAATTCGGCAGAGCTACGCAATTCTCCCCTGTTGGTGCTGAATCATCACATCACATGGATGGGGGGACAGAACAGAGTGCAAGATTCAGAGAGACAGGGGGCGGCATCGGCATCGGCATGGTGGGAGGGAGGTCGGGAGCATGCGTGCGTGCGTACCTGGAGGCCGCGCTGGTTGAGTCGCTTGACGGCGACGGCGACGCGCTGGTCCCCCTTGCCGGCGTCGAGCGGGCGGACGGAGCCCTTGTAGACGCCGCCGAAGCCGCCCTCGCCGAGCTTGTGCGCGCGGGAGAAGTCGTTGGTGGCGCCCCTGAGCTCGTCGTACTCGAAGGCGCGCAGGTGGCCATGGCCGCGCTCCTCGTAGAGCGAGGAGATGCTCCGCGAGGAGGCCGCCGACCCCGTGGACTTGCTCGCCGGCCGGCCCCCCGCCGAGTCGTCCGACCGGCTCGTGCTCACCGCCGACGCCGACGCCGTGGTCATGGTTGTTGTGGTCGTGGTCGCCGGGCCTGAGGCGGCGCCCCGCCTCCCGCTCTTGGACCTCCGCCGCGCGATCCACCCCAGGCAGCCCATGCTTTCTTGGCTCGGGCAGACCAAGAAGACCTCTCTGGAAGCTCAAGGAGAGCTCACTCGATTCCCGCGGCGGTGCCGGTGCCGGCGTGCCGCGCCAGCCAAGAAACGGACTGGTTGCCGTGCCGTGCCGTGTGGGGTGAGTAGGGAAGGGGAGAGCTCGCCGTATCAGGGTGGTTTTTGTAGCTGTAGGTGCGCGCGGACGCGGTGTGAACTTGCGAACTGGAGAAGGACAGGGCAGCACAGGGAAGAAGAAAGGGAAAGGGGAACGGTGCCGCGCGAGCGTGGAAGAGAATGAGAAAACACGGCGCGGTTTCGGCGAGCGCGGGGCGCAGGGCACGTAGTACGCGCTGAGCGGGACGGGGAGGTGGCCAGATACCCAGATGGCGACGGCTCTGGAGGGCGGGCTCCGGCGAGTCAACCTCCAAACGCGTACGCTCGTTTGTCCTGTCCCCGCCCCGCACCCACCGGGTTTGGGCCATTGTTATTGCGACTACGCAGCCGATGAGCTCAGTCCTACCTTTGACTCCCAGGACTCAAATCATCACGACGGTTAAAAAAAACAGTGCATCAGTTTTTTCTAAGCATTACACACTACGCTATGCACACGGCTGTAATCTAGCAGAACAAAAAAAATTAGAGGGAGCACCAGACGAATTACAGCTATGAGTAACCATACAAATATCTCTCGTCACCTCTTCTAATCGTGTATATACCGCTGATTGAGGCCTCGATGCCCCGACTGTTGTAAATAATGTGAAACACGAACGGAGAATACTTGTTCACTGTTAGAATAATCATTGAAAACCTTGTCATTTCTACATAGCCAAAATGATCATAAAACGGTTATCACTCCCACCCTAATCACAGTTCTAACTTTTTTTTCAATCCATGTATCCGGTTGCCAAATACATTTGTAACAGACTTGGGTGGATATGATAGGTTAGAAACCATTTGGATAGATGGCCAAATAGAACGCGCAAAACTATATTCGAAGAATAAGTGATTAATTGTCTCCTGTTGTGGACGAAACACACACCCAGTACTTTCATGCCAGTTTCGCTTAACAGGGTTATCCTTTATTAAAATGACACCCTAATATACCAAGTAAACACTTTTTGTTTAAGCGAAATCTTCATTTACCATATTTTATATTATCATCGACTAGTACATCGGAATAGACTAAGGCCCTATATATGGAATCCACCGAGAACTTTTCACTACTATATAAATTTCAGCGAAACTCATCGAAATCTTGTGTAAGTTGAACATACGTCAACCAACCAGCAAGCAAATCCCCATGGCATGCAGAGGAAGGCTAGACATACAGGTGTCAATCAGCGTGAGCCTAGTCGCTTTAGACATCATATTTCTCATCCAACGGTCAGCACGCTTGCCTACATTTCTCGGAAGGGGACCCCAATCCCCTACCGTCAACGCTTTATCGCTTATGGGCAGACCCAAGTAGGTGAAGGGGAAAACCCCCAGTTTACAATTCAGCATATTCGCAATCCGTTGTTGATCAATGTCAGGGTCCCCCAAAACCATGACCTCACTTTTGTGGAAGTTGATCCGCAAACCTGACATACTCTCAAAGCATAGAAGTATAAACTTCAGGTTGGCCATTGCCAGGTCGTCTAGCTGAATCATGATGACTGTATCATCCGCATACTGCAGATGTGACACCCCCCCAGGTATCAGATGAGGTATAAGGTCAGAAATATGCCCCGCCCCCATAGTCGCGTCCAAAATCGCGGGCAACGCCTCCACCACATAATCAAAGAGTAAGGGTGAGAGGGGGTCGCCTTGGCGAACACCCCGACCATTGGGGGAAGAAGTTGTCCACTTCTCCGTTGATGGTAATGGCGGTTTGCCCCCCACTCCCCGAGACCAACCCCATGGCGCGATGGACCCAACCCGGGTCAAAGCCTTTGCGCAGCAGAACCTCCCAAAGGAAAGGCCACTTCACGCGGTCATAGGCTTTCTCGAAGTCAAGCTTCAAGAAGACTCCCCAAGTCTCTTGTCTTTCGTTTCGTGCACAATCTCGTGAAGGGAGACCACCCCCTCATGGATGTGGCGTCCCTTGATAAAAGCGGACCGAGTCCTACTAATCGTGCGATGGGCGACGGGCGACAACCGAAGAGCATAAGCTTTCGCGATAAACTAAGGCGAGTCAAGCTCGAAATGTGTGCGCTTGTTTGTCCGGGGCCATCGCCTGTCTCCTCCCGCACCCGCCGGGTTTGAGCCATTGTTATTGCGACGCAGCTGATGAGCTCAGTCCTCACTCAGACTGAGAATTTAAATCATCACGAAATTTACGACTGTAAATAAAGAAACACTTCAGTAGTTATCTCGAATTTGCGGTGATGCAAGCATGCGTTTATATTATTGGAGAGTCAGCAAGAAGTATCTGATTTGCTAGATAAATAAAGTACTCGGCTATGGAACTGTCGCCTGGAAAGAACATTCCTCGGTTGGTCGTCGAAGCATGAACGTTTGCTTGTGACCATGTCTTGTGTGTTGTCTCCACCGGTGACGCGTCCGAGGCTCAATCAACCCGACAAATCATTATCGCTCAGGAAAAACAGTACTACGTACGACTGGCCAGGTTTTGTTAGGTAAAAGTAGCCAAAAAATAGTAGAATACCACAGTGAACTTATAAGGAAACGGTCCATTTCTCATAATTTGGTGTTTTTAAGTCGCTAATCTGATTATATGTACATTTTGCGCCGGCGTACAAGATGTACATTTTACCACGTCTTGACATTTGGCAAGTGTTTATGTGTCATCGTATCGTGTCTTTGATATAACCTGTTTGACGCCATATCCTCAAATGATCAATGTTTAGAAAAAATGGATATCGTGTTCGTATCAGTTCGGATTCAAAATACCGGATGTAGGATAGCGAGTGATATATCCAAAATATATAGTTATATCGGAGAAATAATTTCTGAATGGTTTGTATTGTTCTTATTAGGCAAAGGGCACACACTTATTTGACAGAGCCTAACTTGCAAAGATTGATTTCACCCTGATGGATGTGAGAACTGAATTGGTTGTAACCCAACCTTGGATGGTTTCTTAATGGAACCGGGGTTGTGTGCCCTTTGCCTCGAAAAAAACAAATAGATGATTCTAAGTTATCTAACTTGTTAATTCCAGGGTGATGCAACCATGCGTTTAAATTAAGTCAAAAAGTATCTGATTTTCGCTAGATAAATACGGTACTCGGCTATGAAATTGTCGCGTAGAAAGAACATTCCTCAGTTGGTCAAAGCATGAACATTTGTTTCTAACTGTCTAGTGTCCACGGTGACGTGTGTCTGAGCTCAAGCAACCCGAGAAATAATTACAACTCAAGAAGTCTTTTGCCTCGGGGCAAAAAAGAAAAAACACAACACAACTGGCAAGTTTTTGTTAGATAAAATGGCCCATTTCTCTTTGGTCTTTGGGCGTCGCTATTTTGCGCGAGCTGGTGATAACAATCCGCGAGTACTCTGCTTACAGCTACATTTTAGTCCCGCATGTAAGATCGCAATAGACTATGAAACCAAAATTTGTTCAGAATTTATTTCTAGAGGCAAGTCTAGAAGATACTTAGTTGGAATCTGGCATGCGATAAAGTCGATTGTGTTCTCCTATTTACAGGTTGACTATATTTATACTAAATATTTTATTTCTTAGGAATTCATTGTAATAATAGATATAATTTCTTAGTGGGTATAATATTAGATTATAATTTTTATCTCTACATTTTTCCTCTTATATCCAGAGTTAACTATTTAGGTGATTGATAAATATTAAAATACAACATTTTGTAAGTATTTGCTTACAATTGTCAGCGTTTTGCAAATGGTTCATGCAAATTATATTGTCATTTTCCCCGTATACACATATAAATTGAGATCTCCTTGGAATCTAAGAAATCTAGAAATGAGACAAAACATATGTTCCCATAGGTTGTATTATCGTGTTCTTATATATGATTGCATTTTATTTTTGTATGTTGCAATATCTTGTTTGGGGCACCCGAATGTACAAGGCTAACAAATACCTTGAAAAAAATCTGCATAGTGTACATTTCCAACTTACTGAATCAATAACTTTAGAGTGTGAAAGATCTATAAACGAAGGACGGGAGAGGGAAAGGGAAAGGGGAGCGGCGCGCGTGGAAGAAGAGAGAATGAGAAAACTCGGCGCGGTTTCGGCATGCGCGGGGGGCAGGGCACATAGTACGCGCTGAGGAGGGAGCCAGATACCGGGATGGCGACGGCTCTGGAGGGCGGGCGACGGCGAGTCAACCTCCAAACGTGTACGCTCGTTTGTCCCGTCCCCGTCCCGCACCCACCGGGTTTGGGCCATTGTTATTGCGACGCAACTGATGAGCTCAGTCCTCGCTCTTGACTCTGACTCCCATGATTCAAATCACCACAACGGTAAGAAAATTAGTGCAGTAGTTGTCTCGAATTTCCAGTGTCATGCAAGCATGCGAACATTTCTCGGTTGGTCGAAGCATGAACGTTTGCTTGTGACCATGTCTTGTGTGTTGTCTCCACCGGTGACGCATCGGAGGCTCAATCAACCCGAGAAATCATTATCGCTCAAGAAAAATACTAGTACTATTACAACTAGCCGGGTTTTGTTAGGTAGAGTAAAACAAGTGGAAAAAACACTTCGGTGTACTGATAAAGAAACGACCCGTTTCTCATAATTTGGTCTTTCGACTCGATATCTGCCTGAGGTGGGGAATAGTCTATTCATGTGTACATTTTGCACCCGCGTAAAAGATGAACATGTTGTGACGTCTCCGCATTTGACAAGGGTTTATATGCCATCGTATCGTGGCTTTTATATAACCTCTTTAACGAATATGCTCATATATATGTTCAAGTTTCAATATGCCAGATATCGTTTTCCTATCGATTTGTCTTCGACGTAATGGATGTGGGATACCGAGTGATAAATTCAAGATAGGTAGTTATATCAGAGAAATCCATCTGAATATTTTGCATAGTTCTTGTTCTTAGTAAAACAATGCAATACATAGATGACTGATTGACAAAGCGTAACAAATAGATGATTCTCAGTAATCTTACATGTTAATTAATAAAATAGACTTGCAAAGTCCTTACTCTAACATAACAATTAAATTACAATACACATGTCTAATTAGAAAAACATTATGTGTAACTTTGATAACTTGATACATTTGTAAATATCTAATTTTATTTTAGTACATTTTTTTTCAAGAAATAATTATTTTCATCTATGTATTGGTCTATATCAGTGCAGTGCCAATGTCGGTTATTTCGGTCAATATATTGGTTTACATTGGTCGATATGTTAGAAACTGATGTTTATGAAATGATAATGTGTTATGAATGTATCCATTGAAGTTTCAAATAAAAAGGTATCCATTGGCCATCTTTAGTAATATACTGGCTGATTAATGCTTGTATCGGCTTAAATTTAAAATTTTGCCAATGATCAACCAAATAAAACGTTGAGCAAGTCGACATAAGATCTGCGCAATCATGAATCGTGCCTATGATCAACGGTAGGTAAACCACTTGACATGATTTTTCAAAGTTTTGCAACTTACTTGACCAAATTGGTACATTTTGGAAAATCAAAAGCTTTTCAGCTAATCTACATAAATTTCAACAATTATATCCTGAGTTATGCTCCAAACGTATAGGTTTTCTTGTTAAATTAGAAGCAAGCCCCGGCCTCTACATGAATGACGAATACAACTTTTATTTATTCATTACTGTGAAATATTCAACCAAGCTTCTTCAAAGAAAAAAAATATCAAGCGTACAAATTACGGATCCAAGCGTACAGGCCGCATGTCTGGAACGTGCAAGCAAGAAAAAGAGGTAGGTCGACTCAATATATATTCAGTGGTGTCCCACTGTCCTTCACTTAGATATTTAAGAATATGTCCAAATAAATAATGGATAACATAAACTGTACCGAAAACGGTTCTGGAAAGTGGAGAAATATATAACAAGATCCGCAGAAAATATGTTGCTGACTTTGACTTGTAATAAGAAAAACTAAAGGCTACAGTAGCAGCCATAAATCGGATATCCATACCTATTGCCATCTATTGGACTTGTACCTGACTTTATGGCCCGTGGGTCCCATGATTAGAAATGGTCCGATGATATGGAGTTAAAAAAGCAAATTCCGCAATTCTGTTTGTTGAGCTAATCATCGCTCACGTCATCTTGCATTTTATTAGTGTAGTTGCTGCTGACGGGATGACATAATACAGTATATACTAACGTTGTACTAAGTAGTTGGGTATATTACATTACCAACAAACTGTTTTAAACTTTAATCTATTAGCGACACCTTTTTTTAGCATAACCCACACATTCTTGGTGCATATATAATTTTCCGTCAACTTGTATCAAACAATATGGCGTCACCTTGCATTTCGGAATAAAGATGTTGGAGGGTGACTATGTGGACTGTTGGGTAGGAATAAAATCGAAACGAACAGGAGCAAACTTCAAACTACTCTGTTTGTACAATTTTTTATTTGCACTTTACGAGACCAACACCTACCTGGGTTACGCACCGAGCTAGCTAGCGCCCCAAAGGGCAAAAGACACACCCTTATCCGTTCTTTCGCCCTTTTTCCCTTTCGAATTCTTCAGCAGCTCACTTATATTCCCCTTTCTGACGTCGTAGACTCTATGCACGCGGCCCGTGGAAGACGAACAAACAGGTCGACCTTCAAAAAACAAAACAGTTTCAGATTTTCAGGCTTTCAGCTACGTATTTTTTCACAGGCACGCATTGAAAACGGAGCAGAGCTAGCCAGGAAATTGGTCAAAGGAGGAAGGCACTGGAGTTCGGGACAGCGTTGCTTCTGTCCTGTGTATACCGTGGCCACTGCTACGTGTAAACCTCTCGGAAGACCCCATCTTCATTCTTGACCGACATTAAAGCCACATGGTTTTAGATACGGAACGAAATTAGCATGTCAATGAGACGCCATGTCGACCATGGGGTACGACCGAGAGACTCCACGGCGAGTACACTCTACACACATTGTCAATATATTTATTAAAGGCTACAGTTATTGTCAAATTATTTATTAAACACTACTCCAATACGGAATAAATATCTTACCCAAAATGTGTTTCGAGATGCATTTTAAGGCGTATTCCAATACGTAATAAATATCTTACCCAAAATGTGTTTCCAAATGACATGAGCAATGTTTTCGTAATTGCAATGCCCTAGTTGTTTCGGACAAGTTCAAGAAGATCTCATTGCACCAAGCTATGCGAAGATGCTCTACACACTTTTGAAGAGCAGACAGATCTTTGGATGAAGCAGCAATACAAAAATGTTAATTTCTTGTGCCTTTTAGAGAAATTATACTTGACTGCAACATACTCCATGTACACCCACCTAATATCAAGGGACTCAAGATTAAGAAGGTAGCAAAATTCGGGTGCGGATCCCCACTGTCAAAGCAAATGCGAAAAGAAATCTCGCGGAGATATCTTGAACCTATATCCTTGCCGACTAACTATTCAGGAAATGTCAAGCAATGGTAAAAGATAATTTCTAATCTCTCGAGATAGGGAGACGGTCACATAGAATAGAGTCTCCCTATTTCAAGGTCAGGTTGTCTTCTTGATAGAAATTTTCGGACAATTAATGACAGATTTTTAGAATTTAACTATGTTTGTATTAAACTTTTTTACTTTTAACAATTTTGGGTGTCACTAAATATTAGCAGTTCTTTTGGATACAACATTACATTATAATTTGCATTGCTATGGTTGCCTTTTTATATCCACTCAGAGTAAGCCATTTAGGTTTGAGGCCGTAAAGGTTTTGCGAATGGTTTATGTTAAATCATTTTCTTATTTTGCTCAAAGACATATAAATCGAGTTCTCCTTTGATTATAACAAATTTGTGAAGACACAAAAAATCTGTTTCAACATAATGTGTATTAATATGTAGTTACATATATAGGATTGGGCTTAATTTTTGTACCAAAACAATATTTGGTTAGAACACCAGAACATACAAAGCCGAGTAAATAAATAGCGGTATAGGTTTATATAAAGAGTATGTTTTCCACCGGACTGAACTGATAACTTTGGAGTGTGAAGGTATTTAATGATGTGTGTCCTCGGATTCCCCATTCGTGTCCTCACTCTCTTTATTTACACTAGGCAGGGCTACATGTTGTTATATGTTATTGGAGTTCACTTGCACCTTTTTTTCATGGTAGCATTGTTGTTTTAAGAAGATACTCTAGCACATGTTCGAAGCCTGATACATACACGCGTCCGACTGTCGGATTATCGATTGTCACCTAGAAGTATTAGACTTCTACTTAACTTGGTACGTGGGCCCCACGATAGGATGTGGTCTGATGATATCTTGAAAGAAAATGTTGCATTTTATTAGTGTACATAGGTCAAGTCCTTACACCTACCTGTATTGCTTATTGGCTTATGTTTGCGGTTTATAGAAAATGATCTAGTAGAAGACGATGGCATCGGCTTCAAAGTGTGCATATGAGATTGCATTACTGCTCGACCGGTATGTGTTACTGACTCACTAGTGGACGGCTTGGTTGAAGTCTTCATATCTTTTTACGGTAAATAGCAGGAGCTCTGCCTATCCATTATTAGAAGAAGAATTGATCCAGTTAATCAGAGAAACCGGATCCAAAAACGATATCTTGGTTAAGGTCTTCATATCTAGATTATGTGCGCTATCATGTGAGGTCGAGGCGCTGAGCGCAAATTAGTTCCAACCCCTTCATCAAACGTGTAGTTGTAACGAGTTATCGCCCGGACGGTGGCTGCCGTGCCATCTGATGGATGTATTTCTTTGTGAGGATTTGGTGATTTTCTATGTTGTATCATCCATAATAAAGAAGCTGTACGTGTGCACCCTTTTAGTGCAAAGGCTGAGGTTCATTATCCAATTTGATTTTAAAAAAGGGCTTGATGAAGTATGCAGTTTCGTCCTGGTCCACGAAAATTCAAACAAAAATACTTTGATCAATGAGGCCCTGCTGCAAAGCACGTAAATTGCTGCGTTGGAGAGGATCATTGACATGTTCGCCGAGCCTAGGCCAAGTCACTGCCAGTGTAAAAATTGTAGATACGAGACGAGACCAAACCTCGGTTACGCACTAATGCACTGACCTGTGTGTCAGCGTGCCCATTGCTACATGTAAACCTCTCGACGACGACGATTGAGCTGAAGCCTGAAGCTGACGGTGACGCCTCTGCATCGAGAACACGTACTCGACGGGAGATCATCGCCTCATCGGTGACGACGGGAGCAAATCAGCATGATCGACGGACCCGAACTCGACCGGTCCAAGAGGAAGAACGAATCACAGGGTGTCGAATCTTATACTGAACTTTCTCTCTCGCTGTTCTGGTCCAGAACGAGGTCGTCTCCAGGTCAACCAGAACAGAACCACCACTATAGCTTGACAGATGTTGTGGAAACAAAGGGAAACCACTAGAAGCAACTAAATAGACGGTAGAACCTGTAATGCACTGGACATGGATATCGACCTTGCATCCTCAGTATGAACACCACGTCTGAATGCGACGAGTGAACGTGGTCGGAGAGACGTTAACCATCGTCGGGAAATTCTAGGTCGATCGGTACGAGAGGGACAGGACACAAGGGAAGAACAGGTTCTTCGCGCTAATTAATATCTTGCTTGACTAAAGCTCATAATTTTCTTTCCAGTCTCCCCTCGGGATCAATTAGATGTCGTCAAGGCTAGCTTCGTGAGTTTTGTAAGCTTCTTTGCTGGTCTCCTGATATGACAGAGCAATCATCTTGACCAGAGAATTCTCAGCCTTGCACTAGTACTGTAAAACAAACAGGTGAATCCTGAACAGCACCCAGCTCTCTGATGACTCACCGGTGAACTTATCTTTAACATTTTGCACAAGCTGGCAATCTGATTGTCGTTAGAAGATGGCACATCACTTCGCGCAAGGAATCTACAAACTATGGAGTGTGACTGGAAATACTCTATAATAAAATTGCAGTACCTGCCTGGGAGGCTGGTGCATTCCCCAGGCTGGGACGCCTTTCCCCCACTAAAATTCAGTCAACATATTGTCTGAATCATTTCTTGGCACCCTTTTGGGAGGAGATCTTCACTCTATATACGAGGAGAAAGCTCGGTGCTCTCTGAGTTTCTGCCGGCCCGCGGCCGTCCGAGATGCGATCAGCCGTGCCAAAAAAAATGGCAAGAGCAAAAACATTTTGAAATGTCAAAACAAAATTTAACAAAAAATTGGCGCGTAACAACTCAACATTTCATAATTTCGCGGGAAAACGACCTTTTTCTGGCTTTGTGGCGCCGAATTTTGTGTTCTATACATACGACATAAAAAATGCCCGTTTACGAACTTTGTGATCTTTAAAAACACTAGTTGGAATGTACGTGCAACACACGTTTTCATAATTAAAAATCAGCTTAAAAATGTTACTAGATCTATATGTGTATTTCTTCTTTTACATTTTATATTCCAAAGTATCAGAGGAGAGGAGTATGCAGGAGGATCGAGAAGAGGAGCCAGGGGCGAGACACAACCTCCGCATCTGCTGCTCCTTCAAAGCCGGCGCACCAGCCATTGCCTCGCAGCGGCCCAAGCCCTGGAGGCGGACGTCTCCCGGCACCGCTGCAGCATGTTCTCGTCGGGCGGCGCAGTAGGGGGCGACCTTCTGTAGGTGATTGGAGGAACCAAGGAGGGTTCGAGAGAGGACGCGCAGAGAAGGAGGGGAGGCGTCCGTACGACGCCGAGACGACCGGGCGGTCAAAGAAACGAGGCGAGCCGCACTACATCCTGAACCGACTCTCGCTAAACCGACTAAAGGCATGGCTGAGATTGATTTACCTTTCATCCAATGAATCACGAACGTGTAAATCGGTGGAGCAAGGAGAGCTCACCAATTCCTGCTCAATTGAATGTTGTGAAGATATACTTCTAAAATGTTTTGCCAATTTTCTACCATTTCAAAATGCAACTAAAATACATGTTACGAACAACTATACCCATGCGTGCCAAAACATCGAGAGCTTGGCGGTGGAGCCAAAACCGGGAGCATATATACTCCTGGGTACGGCTGCTACAAGACCCGGTCTGGTGTCAGTTTACATTGACATTGTCATGTACTGTATTTTCTTCTGAAGTTTCCGGACCTGTGTTGGTGGTTCAGGGTTTAGTGTCGAAGTTTGTCGAGAGCTTCGCGGGCTGCTGACGTACGGCGTGTCGAAGCTAGCTGGTGTTTCAAAAAACCTTTTGCTTCTGTGATCTAACTCTCGCCTCTGGCAAGTATCCCAGCATGCCGGTAAAGAGTAAATGGCATTGGCGGTCACCGAAGTTGTCGAGTGGGTGCACTTAAGTCAACATTTTCAGAAATCTTGTGAACCCGTCACTCAACTCAGCATCCGTGTGCACCACTGGTCACTCCACCGGTTTTGACCGGTTTTTAACCAGGAACTTTGCAAAAAACCCTCCGATTTCTTTCTCTCGCTCAGGTGTAGTGCAAAAACCCCCTCCGAATTAACTCACGGACACACACGACGAGACGAGACGATGTTCTTCCCCATGATTAAATTAGAGAATCTCGGCCCATGACAGAGACGTGGACGTACACAGTTTCCCCACAATAATACATCTGGGACATTCCTTTCTAATTAAGCCAACCACCCGGTCATAATTAAGGAGTTTGTCTTCCAAATCAATTTCAATTAGCCGTCCTCGCCGAGATTCTCTAATTTAATCATGGGGAAGAACATCGTCAAGGGAAACCGACGGCGGCGCCGACCACCGCGATGCTTCAGGTCATCGTCGATGTGGCCGTCCTCGACGGCAAGATCACCGGCGCTGCGGTCGTCTTCCTCTGCTCCGGTGACCAGCCGCCGGATTTCTACAGAATCCGGGTCGCCGCCTTGCCGTCCGCAGCCCTCTGCGCGCTGCACCTCGACGGCAAGATCCGCAGCCCTCTGCGCGCTGCACCTCGCGGTGTGGGCTGGGCGCCGTTGCTGCGGCACTTCACGGCTTCACGCTCGTGTCGCCACCGCCGGCGAGCATGACACGGGCAGACCTGCAGTTTGACCTGGACTTCTTCCCCGCTGGCGCCAATGGCAGTTCATAGGCAGCATCCGGCAGCGAGTCACCGGAGCAGAGGAAGACGACCGCAGCGCCGGTGATTGGGCGCCGGAAGACGACCGCTGCCAGCTCGGTCGCACGCGAGGTGACGGGCGTCACGCTCCACGGGCTCGGCCTCGGCGGCGCGCTCTCCGCGGCCGTCTGCGCGCTCCCGCGGCTCGCCGTCCTCAACGAGTCCAAGAACGCGCTCTCCGGCCCCGTCCCGGCTGGGCTCGCCGCGTGCCACGCGCTCGAGGTGCTCGACCTCAGCACCAACTCCCTCCACGGCGCCATCCCGCCAGAGCTCGTCATCTACAGCAACAACCTCACCGGCGGGATCCCCGCGTCCGTCCGCGCGCTCCAGCGCCTCGAGGTGCTCGGGCTCGCGCAGAACAGCCTCGCCGGGACGCTGCCCCGCGAGCTCTGCCGCAGAGCTCGCTGTCCTGCCCTGAGCTACCTGATGGCGCCGCCGCAGAGCACGCCTTGGCCGCACCGCCGTCGGGTGCCTCGGCCATCTCCTCCATCGCCTGACCAGCCGCACCAAAATATCTAAATGTACTGATTTGAGCCAGAGAAAGAAACCGGAGGGTTTTTTTTGCAAAGTTCCTGGTCAAAAACCGGTCAAAACCGGTGGAGTGACCAGTGGTGCACACGGATGCTGAGTTGAGTGACGGGTTCACAAGATTTCTGAAAATGGTGACTTAAGTGCACCCACTCGACGACTTCAGTGACCGCCAATGCCATTTACTCTGCCGGTAAACATTGCAGTCGATCGGCAACAAGAGGAACATCAATGTTCAGAAACGTTTTAGTTTTATTTCTTGAATTGTTTAGCAACACTCAGTTCGGTACGGGACTAAATCAGGAACTGAAACTGAATGATGATCCGAGGCAGGGGGCATATTCGCGCAGGTACTGAAGAAATGTGTATGCTGATGGATCACGAAGACGATCTGCTTATGGATGAACAAAAACATGACAACAGCTCATAGCTTATTCAGTACAGCCTTTGATAAGAACAATTAACTTTTCACGTCTATGAATCGTTGGTATCTAAAACAAAATATGAATTCCCACAGATCGAGAAAAATGATCGGCTTTATCCGCTTATGAATGAACAAGAACATGACAGGCTTTTATCGAAACTGAGGATCAAAACGAGACAGCAGCTCATACATAATTTTCGATGCTACTACAATTCTGGTTGATCGAAACTGAGGATCATCTGCCGCGGCTGAAAGCCCTCCAAAACCTGCAGTAAGACGAAGACACCACCTTGTGCACGAAGGTCTCCGCGTCGGCGCACATGGCCTCCACCATCGCCGCAAGCTCCATTAGCCCCAGCGCGAGCACCAGGTCCTCGCCTTCGAACTCCGCCGCGGATCGCCTGAGCCTCCCGGCCCTCTCAGCGAACCCCTCGACGAAGGTCACGACGCTGGGATCCCGAGCACCCTCCACCGCGGCCGCGTGCACCTGGTCGGCGGCCGCCTCGGTCGGGAACACGGGGACCGAGTCCCCGCTCTGGGGCGTGTCCCTGATCACGTGCGCGAGGTACTCCGCCGCGGCCAGGTGGACGACGTCGGACTCCTCCGCCTCCGCCAACATCCTCAGGCACGCGACCCGCACGCGGCGCGCGCCGGCGGCCACCACCTCCTCGAGCCCCGCGCGCGTGGCGTCGAACCACGCCGCCTTGCCGCGCAGGGTCTCCGCGATCTCCGGTTCCTTGTCGGCGAAGTAAGCGGCGCCAAGGTTTTGGATTTCGGTTTTGTAAATTTACCGGTTCTGGGCGAAATGGGCGAAATTCGCGAATTTCGGTAATTTCGGTAAAATACCGGACGAAAAGCTGGATTTCGGACCAGTCAAGCTGGGAGAAGGCGAGCAGATGGTCCCGCTCGTCGGGGGGAGATTGCATCTGACGCTCCAGTTCACCCAGGGCTGTGGTGGTCTCTGAACCGAACCTGGGCAGATTCTCCTCGTACGATGGATCATCATCTTCCTCCGCCATGGACCTGAAGCAATCCTCCTCGCTCATCATCATCGGAGGCTCTTCCTCCATGCTCAAGTGCGATGAATTCTCCTCGCTCATCAACAGCGGTGTCTCTTCCTCCATGATCATGGTTCTGTGCATGTTCTTTTCTGCCCTAAGATTACTGCCGGCCTGCCTATATATGGACGGACTGGCCCCTTCCCGATTGGAGTCGGAACCGGAGTCTGCCCCTGGAGCATTGTGGACTGGCCCATCCGGTTTCCAGATTAGAGTCGGAATCGGAAATCTGCCCCGAGGGCCGCCCAGCAGGAATTCCGGCCCAGCAAGGCCCCACTGCTCGCTCGACGCGTCTCACAATGAGACTCCCTCAATCATTTTTATAGGAAAAATCTCCACCTCCCATATGATCGGTTTGGACAGAAGCGGTAGCTTCGTATATCTTCTTGAAGGAATCATACAGAGGCTCAAAAGTTGGAAGGAGAAATCTTACTATATATAAAAGGGCGCAGAAACCGCCCCTCCTCATTCGTCCATGTCGCCGGAGTCCACGCGATAGACGGCCAGGAATCATACAGAGGCTCAAAAGTTGGAAGGAGAAATTCTTAAAAGCGATTATACAAACATTTATTGTCTTTTCTATGAGTGTTTGTAAGCTACCGAAGATATTATGTAAAGAGACTACTGATGCCATGTAAGCATTTTGGTGGGAAGATTCCGAAGTACAAAAAAGGTTACATTGGTTTGTTTGGTGGAAAATGTGACTGTGTTCCAAAGAGAATGGGTGGTATGAGATTTAGAGACCTACATGCTTTTAACCTTGCAATGTTGTCCAAATAGGTTTGGAGACCGCTAAACAAACCAGAATATTTGTGGGGGAATACAAGGGCACACATCATTATATAATACATACCTTCACACCCCAAAGTTATTGATTCGGTCAGGTTGGAACTATACTAATTTCCTCATCTATAAAATCTGCGGTTTCCAAGTGCTAGGTTAACAGAATGCTACCACTTTTAGAGGATATCATTTCATAAATCCAAAGTGCATTCATCCTGAGGCGTTTGATTACTGACAATGCAATCATTGCTTTCTAATGCATCCATGCTCTTCAGAAAGGCACGGAAAATGCTGGCAATTTTTGTGGTTACAAACTTGACCTGATGAAGGCATACGATCGAGTGGATTGGAACTTCCTGGAAAATGCCCTGAGGAAGTTTGGTTTTTCTGAAAAGTGGATTGGGTGGATTATGACTTGTGTTAAATCAGTCAAGTTTGTTGTTCGATTCATTGGGAAATCACTTCACAACTTTAAACCCTCAAGAGGACTGATACATGGGGACCCTCTGTCTCCGTACCTCTTTCTATTTGTTGCGGAAGGACTCTCGGCTAAAAACAGAATAAAAAATGGTTACATAAAAGAACTTCAAATCTGGAGAAGAAGCCTCAGAATATCGCACCTACTTTTGTGCGGATGACAACCTCCTCTTCTTTGAAGCTAATGGAGAACAAGCTAGCCAGAAAAATGATACCCATCGTTCTTATGAGCAAGTACATGACAACTTAGCCCGGCCAAATGTTCTATCTTGTTTGGTCAACATGTCAGTGATGTTGTACTGCCCAATTTGGTTATATCATGGACTCAACAAACGAATCCGAATATGCTGCTACTGTTGCCTCTGTGTTGAATGTGGAAACTATTGCTTTTGAGGATAAATATCTTGGCTTAACGGTCCTGAAGGGAGATTGAAAAATGACAAATTGATAGCCTGAACGAACAGTGTACCTGCCATGGCTTGTTCTGGCCCATCCAATAAAATCATCAAAGCCTTGACTATGGAGAGGTATGCTAAGGATTCGATCTACACCAACTGACAGGAACACCTCACGAAGGTGGACCTCATTCCAACCCCCTGTTTCTGTATTAACGAGCTCACATACTTTAGAATATGTCGCCACACCCCACTGTGAAATTACCCTCCTATTAGGGCTTGATGGTATCCAAGGATCATGTCATGTATCAATTTTTTGACCATTACTAACGCGCCAGATATAGCCTCTTTTCAAAGTAACTAAGCCAGCCAGAATACTTTGCCATGTAAATGATGATCTAGCCTTCGGTCCAGCTTGCAAGATCTCACTAGTTGGGAAGTATTTTGCACGTAACACTTTGGCACTTAAATATTCTGGGTCGTTAATGAGTATTCAACCTTGTTTTGCAAGCACGGCAAGGTTAAAAGAATGAAGATCTCTAAAAGTTTGCAAGCCAAAGAAAAATTGCAGCAGTAGATTCGTTTTCTTTTTGGAGGTTTAGTTTTTTTTTAGACTATTTTGAGATTTAGTTGCAGCAGCAGATGCAACGGCCCGGCAGAAAATCGCACTAGCGAGCGGCCCAGCAGTGCCACGGCTCAGCCCACCCACGTACGCGCGCTACGGATGAGGCGACCAAATCCGCGATCGGTCTGCTTTCCTTTATTGAGCTACAAAAATAACTGAAACTGTCCGAAACAATCTGTAGGATACAGGCCACGGGCCCACGCACGCTGACTCAGCAGCCACATCGGACACACCCACGCACACTTGGCCACTTGGCTCGCCACCTGGATCATGTGCAGCTCCAGCTTTTACAAGAAAAATCCCCTCCGCGCCGGACTCTCCGGCGACGGAGTTGATGCCCGACCTGGGCCGGCGGAGAGGCATCCCATCACGTAGGAGATGGCATGGTGCGCGAGGAGCAAAGCGGCGGCAGCCAGGCCGTGGCGCAAGCAAGTGAACTGCTGCTGCTGCAACCTCGGTGAAGCTGGTCTGCTTGGTGTTCGAGCAAATGCCGCGCCCAGGTGAAGGTGGCGTGGTGGACCGAAGCATTAAGTCCGACTTGGCCCCCTCCAGGATCCCCGGCCCGCGGTCTCCTCGGAGCTCGCCCGCGAAACCAAGCTCCTGTACCCCGGCGCGTGCAGGAGATCGATCTGGGACTCGACCGTCCCCTGTGTGCCTTCCCTCTTCCAAGCTCGCCACTCCTCCCCACAGCGGGGGTGGGGGGCTTCACTAATTGCTTCTCCATTTCATAAATATGCTTGGTAGTAATGCGGAAGTAGGGAAAGATGGTTGAACTAGTGATGGAATGGCCAAAAAATGATGTAAAAGTTTCCATATATATGTAATAGTCGAATTTATGCTAGTGCCCAGATGGCCTGATGAATTTTTGTATGCCTGTTCAGTGTTGACATGTATTTATGTAATTGTGTAGTGTCGTTTGATTCTCTTTCTATAGCTCCAATGGTCTCATGTACTTTAGCTAATAGTCATAGGTTCAATTTTCTCTGCTGAAGATTCTATTTGTTTGTGAAGAAAGACTGGTATTTTGCTCTTGATTGATTTTTGTTATAGTTGGGCTGTATGAACTTGTCATGGTTGTTCTGACTTGTTCAGACTGGCTGTCTAAATGTGCCACTGCTGCCCCCTTTTTATTTTGTAAGGTTTGATATGTTTTGTACCGGGACACATTGATGACCAAGCTTAACTGCCGATGGACCTAAATCTATTTGCTTCTTATCGGAGGAATCATGTTGTCTTCTGTTGTTTTCTTTTTTTGTCACAAATCTGTCAATGTATGTTATGTCATTTCTGCATGTATTTTTGTTTTACCACTATATTCCTCTTTGTGCAGCCATAAATTCTGTAAATATATATCTGGTCATCCCTGCGGTGCTATTGCTTACATTTTACTTCTACATACAGCATCTTCGGAAACTGCAAAAGATAAGCCTCAGAAGAAGTTTAATGTGAAGAAAAACTCAAGGATACAGATCAAACGATTGAAAGGCAAAGGTTAGTTATTATGATGTTCAAGTAACTTATGCATCAAACACCAACATGTTGATCTTGTTTTCAATCTTTGAATTGACTCAGAAGTTAACTTCTATGTTCCGTGTTTACCCGGTTGAAAGATTTACTCAGGCTATACTTATTCATTCTGCAGGTAGAAAGAAAGCCAAAAATGACAAGCCACCAACGAAGGAAAAAGCTGATGCCGTATCAGTCTTTCCTCTCTATTTCTCTTTGTGCAAAAAATCTGTTCAGAAATTGTGGGTAACGTCTGTCTCCTACACTTGGTTCTTTCTGCAAGTTTAGGAGATCTTATTTGAGTGATGATCTGTATTGGTTTCTGAATCTGAGCATGGCTGGTGCATTTCACTCAGTACACTTAGCCACCTCAGTTAGCATCTTATTGTATGTAACTTTGGGGCAGAACTGTAACACCCAGCCTTTCTTCAGTTTAGGATGTCCATAAATTTCACGCATCACTAGCAATAACATTCAAAATATAATGCAATTATCTTCCTAGTAGTATACTAAGTCTATTTCAAATCAAACATGCACAACTATTATTTTAGCTTCAAAGCATGTTTAGAAACATTACTCAGCTCAGATCTATAACGATTGGAAGTAAACATTAAACTTAATGCCTCTAGCTAATTTGACATATACCACGCATGTCCAACAAGATAAAAAAAAGATGCAGGGCAATAATTCCACCTTGCTCACTGTAGTAAGAGGAAGCCAAATACTACCCATTTGATTAACTTCAACATGCTAGTGATGGTCATTTTCTAACTAAGTAACCATGAAAACATGAATAAGTTTTAAATCCAGTGAATCAAGTTTCAAACAGTTTCCATATATTTCTTATGTGAATACACTTGAGCACCTCACATACACACTGATTTGAGGAAAACATCAAGTATAACCCTATCAAACTATTTTATTGCATTGTAAATGTATCACCACTTCACCAGGATATCAAAACATTTAATCCACACGTGAGATCAGTTCAAGGGTCTCAAATGAGTAGTATGTGGAACCTAAACCAAACTACAGAACATATCAAACAGGAATATAAAGAAATTCTTCAGCTAACACTGTAGTTTATATCCAGATTCGTCAGAGCTACTGTTTATGCACGAATAAGGTGCCGTTCTCACCTTGAGCCGGGCAGAGCCCCCCTGCTCACCCGTTGCCAAATGTAGTGCACAGGTAGAGAAAAACCTTGTACTGCAGGAAAGCCTCGGCGGCGGGAAGCGGACTCGATAAAAAAGCAGCAACTGCACGGCGACGATGAGCGCGAATGCCTTCCTCATCGTGTCACTCTGCGGCGCAGGAGGGTCTCGAGCCGTGATTTCTGGGTGCTGGCGCGCCGTCGGCGGCCTCTGCGAGCCGGCGTCCGCGGCGGCCATAGAAGCCCTATGGCCGACAAATAACCTTTCCATCTATCCGGGACAAGTAATGGACACACAGTGGCGTGAGCGTTTCAGCTACAATGCAGGTTGTTTTCGGGAACGCGAGCGGCGTGGCACTCGCCGCGGTCACCACGCCTACAGAACATTGACATCATACAAAGAGGAATTTGGGGGAAAAGACGATTCTGAAATACTCTGTATTTCAATTGTTTTCTCATCATCAACAATTCAACATCGAAATACACAAAAAAGATAAGACTGTAAACAGAAAATGATTCAGAAGTTTTAAGCAACTATAACCACATCGTATCAATGAATAGGAGGCAGTTTCAAAAACCTACATTAATGGCATATAGCTCTAACTAGAGTGAGGCGGTGGCAGGGGTGCATGCGGCATAGGATGGTCGTCGCAGAAGTCGGAGAACTTATCCATCAACTTGGCCAGACCCCGTGGGTGTGGCCCTGGGAGCACAGCCTGGAGCTGCTGCCTGCCACCAAGGTGGCTGAGGTCTATCGCCGTCCCCATGCGCCTCTGGACCTCCTTCGCAGCTAGCTTCAAGTTGCTTTCAAGTGCGATCTTTCTCGGTACGTCAGGAGGGAAGTGGGTGCACATTCTATTCCTTGCAATCTTTTGAATCATCTTTGGGCAAAGACTCGAGGCCTCGGACGCTGCCACTTCCGGCTCTACCGCCGGCGGCTGATTCTGCATCAAAGCTTGGGGTGCCTGGAGGGGGAGGTCGGAGTGGGAGGCCGGCGCGCCGTTCTTGTTGTGCCCGGAGGGTGGAGGGGAAGCCGGAGCTCCGTTCTTGAGGTGGCCGGTGATCTTGTGGTGCGCGGACGCGGAGGGCGGAGCGCCGTTCTTCCGGTGGCCGTTGGTGGAGGTCGAAGCGGCGGCCGGCGCGCCGTTCTTGTTGTGCCCGGAGGGTGGAGGGGAAGCCGGAGCTCCGTTCTTGAGCTGGCCGGAGGTCTTGTGGTGCGCGGACGCGGAGGGCGGAGCTCCGTTCTTGAGGTGGCCGTAGGTGGAGGTCGAAGCGGCGGCGTTCTTGAGGTCGTTCTTGGGGGCGTCAAAGGGCGATGGCGAGACGCCCATCCATCGAGACGCTCGAGCTGCGTCGCCGCTCTCGGGGTGACCGGAGGTGGAGCTCGAGGCGGCGGTCTTGCGGTGTGGAAGGGCGATGGCGACACGCCCATCCAGCGAGACGCTCGAGCTGCGTCGCCGCTCTTGGGGTGACCGGAGGTGGAGCTCGAGGCGGCGGTCTTGGTGGCGTGGAAGGGCGATGGCGAGACGCCCATCCAGCGGGAAGGTCGAGCTCGGTCGCCGTCGCCGTCGGAGCTGAGCTCCCTCTTCATGCCGGCGTTCTGCGCCGCGTCTCTTCGGCCGCCGAAGTTCTTGTCGAGGTGGCCAGCGCGCGTCTTGCAGGGCTTGAGCTCGTCGCCGGTCCTCATCACGACGGAGCCTGGCGGAGGTGCGGGGCTCGCCATGGTCACCGGTGGATGCTCTTCTTCTCCGGTCATGGCGCTCTGCTGGCCGGCGGTGGGGAGAAAGTAGTTGGAAGGCGGGCGCAACGGTATGGTGAGGTCTGCGCCGGGGCGGGAGGAGAAATTTATAGGAGGGGATGAGTTCTGGAAGTGGAATTTGGATTTGAGTCCACGAAAGAAATTGACACTTTTTCATTTTAACCCTTCTTCCCCATTCCCCTCTCAGCGGCGAGCGGCGACTGACGGAGCGGCGGGAAGTTCGAGGCGGAGACCGCAGAGGTTCCCGTCGAGGACGCGCTCTTCCAGTTCCCTCACGAGGCGGGTCCCGACGTAGGCAGCCGCACACGAGCGGGGCCAGGCTCTCTGGCCGGTTCGCCGACACGGCGTGTGCTGGCCGAGCTTCACCAGGACACGGCGTGCTGGTCTGCGCCGGTCCGCGCTCTCCCCGTCGTGTGCGAGGTGAACATGGCCCTCGGCATCTTGAATCGCCACCAGGTGCTCAGCCTTGGCATCGGCAAGTACATCAGGACCCGTCGCAGCTTTCTCCAGCGTTCGTTGCGCGCTACGTGTTTGTTGTATTGCCACTGCGTTCTATGGCGTGGCACTGATGCTCCTCAGGTCTTGCACCACTACGGCATTATAACTCTCTGAAATCACATGACTTGCAGGCATTTGGATGATTGTGCTGATTCCCTCAAAGCTTGCCATCGATTCTGCAGGTTCAGCAGTTGGACACGAAGCAGGAAGAATACCCCATGCCAACTGCGGTACTTTGCCTTCATGTTCACCCAGAATCGCTCCCCAGGTCCCATTGGCATGTTCGCTTGAGTAACTAGGAGCAACATTCAGTTTGGTCCCCAAGGCCCTGAACCTTGGGGCTTGGATGCGTGGCTTGCAAATAATTGACTCTGAAAAAGAAATTGATCAATTCTGGCTGATTTGGACTGCTGACAGGCTCAGGAACAGAGGTTGGAACCATGAAGATAGTTGTTGCCTTTGCGATCAGTCTTTCGAGGATTCTCCCCTTTTGCGAAGGAGGTCTGGAACCTTATTTTCAAACCTTGAGCAGCAGCTTTGCCAGATTGCTCTGAAATCTGTTGAGCTGCTGTCCTGGTGGGACTGAAGGCAGTCTGTTGATCATGGAGTGCAAAGACGTTTGCCGCTAACCCTTGCGACTTACATCCTGTGGAGTATTTTCCAGAATGTCAGCCTTCTTCCTAACCAGGTGATGGACATAATTCGACTGGAGGGGGCTCAGTTCAGAGCAGTGTTTAGTTTCGTGGTGTAGACAGCTCTGGCTCTCTCTTTCTTTTTGGTTTGTGACTGGTCTGTTAGGGCCTGGTGTAGACAACTCAATAAGCCCTCCTAATGGAGTTAATTATGAGGGCTGCATAAATCGCAATAGAGAAAAAGGAAACAGATCGACGACAAGCTAAAGCACATTGAGACGACCTTGGACGTTCCCCTCCCCGTCACTGTAGCAGGAGGCGATTTCTTGGATCCCACCGTAGCTCTCCACCTCGCCGGCGGGTTTCGTCGGATCCCTCGGTCTCCGCCGGCCGCCTCGGCGGCGGGAGGCCGGGGGATCCCCGTTCCTTGTCCTGTAAATAGTGTAGGAGTTCTGTGGTTGCAGGTCGTCGACGCTCTGGAGGCGGAGGCGTGGCGGCCGAAGTTTGCGGGCGGTGGATCTCTTCTCCGGCGGCGGCGCTCTGCGGAGCGTCGTCTTCGATCCACCGCCATCGACGCCCTCGCATCTCCACGGAGGTGCCGTGGGCGTCTTCCCCGTGGTAAGCTCCGGAGGCGGCGGAGCTCCAAGATCCAGACTTTGAAGAAGAAGATGCGGCGCATCGGGCTGTCCGCGGCGGTGCTCGACGGTGTAGGTCTTCCGGGACCGGCGCTCGGCGACTTCCCGCTCGCCTGGGGACTGCCTCCGATCCAAGGCTTCGAGGGAGGCAGCGGCGGCGGCGCGCCACCGACGGCAACGGCGGGTCAACGACGCGGCCATAGTGCAGAGGGGCGGGTTGTAATTTTTGTGCTTTCTGGGGTCCTCTCTGTAATTCCGATGTAATGTGTCTTTTTCCTCCGCAAAAAAAAAAAAAAATTATGAGGGCTGCATGCTGGGGAGGAGGGCTGCAGTGCCTCAAGCTCGATGTCCTCGGCATTGACGACTCCCGATCGCTGGTAATCATCCTCTCTCCCAATTCTACTCCTGGAGTAGTGATGATTATGCTCCTACAATGAGTCGTACTCCTGTCATGAGTTGCTCTGTAGGCTTACTGTCTTGTAATGCTCCTTTCATGTGTTGTAATGCTCAGGTCATGAGTATTCCTATAGCTGCTTACTGAAACGGAAACAAACTTTGGAAGTAGCTTACTGAAACTTAAAAAAAGTTTGTTTCTTTTGCTCGAAATGCATGGATGAAACTAATGGATCAGAGTAGTGTTGTTTTTTTGGGTGATCAAACTTTCAAAGCACACATTCATAGCTCCTGTTAGTGAGATGTGTCTATTTTTTTATGCAAAGCAACTAATGAACCAGACCCTTCTTTGGAGTAGATTATCATGTGCTTATCCAATATGGGTGTTTGTTTATTGTGCAGTAGCCACACTCATATGATGCGTTTTTTTCTCCCTGTCTGCTTCTTGCATTAGTTGTTCTTGCAGTAGCACAAGGCGTTGTTGAAATTATTTGTTTTAGTCGAATTTTCCTGCACTAATAGGAGTAATTGTCATCCAGGGAGTACATTATAGGAGTATAGTTGAGTAGTCTACACTTCAATATGTTTCTTGGCCTTTGTTCACAACTATTTTTATTCGCAAATAAGAGAACAACAACTAGGAGTATTTTTTAAAATCATGATATTACCACATTGATCTGATTACACAATTATTTTCCACAAGTACTCAAATAAGAGAACAACACATCTAGTGCTGCTCTTGCTGCTGCTCTTGCTACTGTTGTTCTTGCTGTTGCTCTTTCTGTTACAACAGGTTCTCTGCATGATAGGAGTATATCCTCATTTTTTCATACTGCTAGATTTTCTATACCGCACCAGTACATGTACTTGGAAACTTTACATGATCCTGGTACACACTAGTATCTACAGGTTACGTCAGAGTATGTACCACTGAAACTTGCATTATATATGTAAAGAACCTTGTTACAGCTAGAATTTTATTTTCTATATAAATATGCATTTTCTTGGACAAATCCGAAATGTGAACTCTGAATGAGCTAAACGTGTCTTTTTATGTGTGTGCCAGAGGGCAAATCCAAAATATGTTTGGAATAGACAACACATTTGACTTGAGCTTACCTCTTAAAAATTAGGTCTTGTCTGCTAATTCATATATTTTTTTGGAACTTTATGACAGTACGAAAGGCTCCTACTGCCTCTATATTAAAAACGACTTAACAATATTTACATATGTACATTCGAGGTAAAAGGAATTAAAGCTGTTGTACTAAAGAAAAGATGAAAGGATGCAGAGAGGACTTAGTCCTATGTTGTAACAATGAAAAATCTACTCCGAATCTCTCTTTCCAAGAAGCCACCGATGGTGGGTCTGCTAATTCATTGCTTCATTCAGTTCTTGTTAATCAGGTTATTCTTGTTCTGCCTCATCGCCTTGTCCTGGGCCGTAGCCAGGAAGCTGTCCTTGCGCAGCTAGAGCTGCTGGCGCTACCCCGGATCTGAGCTCAGACTCTCCTTGTCGACCTGTTCAGCCATTTTAGTTGAATGTAAGGAGAATGATGGAAGAAGTGTTAGAATTTCTTTTCCTAGCAAGTAACTACTTTAGTTTTGGAAAGGAGGTCCGAACCTCTTTTTTATATGCATCAAAATCAGTGCAGTTTTCGCAATACTGAAGTATAAAAAACTACAGTTTAGCTAAAGCCAAGCACATCAAAGTATTGAAAACTATGGTATTTTCATAAACCACGGTGTTCTTAGAATACTTCGAACTTTTTTTCCTCAGGTTCTCAGTTATTTGGATGACTAAGCACGATTTTATTATTTGTTCAGCTGTATAAATCTTGATATCAATAAGCATAGTAAGTTAAGTGGGCATGAGAGCATGACAGTATTCCTGATTACATGGTGTTGTCAAGAATATCATTCCAGCCATTGCTTCAACAATTCAATTATTTTTGCTGCTTGTGCATTGGAATCTTTGAACTTTGAAGCTCGTCTCTGGCTGCATCAGAAGTGTGTCAAATTATCTCACGTGAGTTTCGTTGCTTCATGCCCCATTCTATGTATGCCAAAAGCCCAAAACTCCTGCAGTTTTAAAGTGACCATGCAGGAATACAGTGATTTAGTCAGAAATGAACTGGACGCCAATTTTAAAAAAAATGATTAGCATTTCTTGAATTGCTCCTAGACATTGATGTACTGAAATAAAGAAACACTGTTCAAATGCTCTCCTGAAACTATGGTGGTTTGGGAGAAAACTGAACGTGGTTTACTCATGAACATGATTAGCTTGAGTAGCAAGTTATGGGAGAACATTTCTTAACAAGATTGTGAGAATATTTCTCTGTGAAACTAATCACTAGGATCTCTCTGTATTTAAGGAAACTAATCACCTTTATCTAAGGGAACTAATCACCATTATATGTGTAAATGGTTTAGCAGATAATTGAGTCTGTATGTAAGGAAACTAATCGCCATTATGTCTCTGTGAAACGACATGAGGTAACTAAGGAAACTAATCACTGAATTTTGAGGAACCGATCACGGAATTCCGGGAACTAATCACAGAATTGTTTGTGATATTTTGCTTGCAGGCACAGATCTCCAGCGACGACCTGAAGGGAGCAACAGCAGCTGGAGGAGCGACATCGAGGTGGACAGGGGCAGGGTCGGACGCCCTCTAGCCTAGGAGCGGCAGCGCGCAGTCCGAGCGAGGCGAGGTGTTGCCTCTGCCTGGAGCAGGGCCGGCGGGGGGACCTGGAGGTGCTGGCCGGCGGCAGGTGACCTGGTGCAGGAACGGCGGCGGGGGACGGCTGGAGGTTCTGGGTGGCGGCAGGTGACCTGGTGCAGGAGCGGCGGCGGGGTGCCTGGAGCAGGTCCGGCGTCGGGGGAGCTGTACGCGAGGACGATCGCGAGCTGGGGGAACTGGGAGCTGTGGATTCGAATCTCAGAGGGTGTAATTGCAAAATGGGATTCAGTACAAATATTAACCGTAAAATTGCTAGGGATATACACTTTATTAAGTTGAGAGATTTCAAATTTAATGTCATGTTAAACCTAAGCCTAAAACTTAAGATATTCTCCACATGGGCTTTGAAATGATTGAAAAAAATTGGTTAGATGGTACTGGTGCATGGGTATGATCATAAGATTTACTTTTTCCAATTGAATAAATTTGAAAGAAATTTAGAATTTAAGTTTTGACAAAAATACTCGTTACATTAAATTGATTATTTTATAACTGTCGAAACTTGAAACGAATAATTCCATTGGATTCTATATATCCTATGGATTACAGGGATACCAAATTTTCAATGTTTGGATGAGCCGAGCCAAAATTGAGATTTTGGAATCTTTTCGGTCTAAATTAAATTGAAAATCGAAGATTAGAAAATGGCCGGACACATGGAAGATCAAGGGAGATGCGGTCGAATAGAAAGAAAAGGAAATAATATGGGCTGGCCCAATTCGGGTAGGAGAGAGGGATGGGCTAAATTCTTGCCAATTTGGATATGCGGGAGTATTTAGGAGTAATTACTACAGAAAAATGACCGAGGGCTATAACTGCCAAATCTTTTCTAAAAAATTCATATAAAAAATAAAACAAAATAGTTATAATGGGCTTAGTATACTCTTCACCCACACTTACATTTACTTATTTATTTATTTACCAAACATGCTTATAGGAGCTTAGTAAATCTCATAATTAATTTATAGGGCTTATAAATCTGATAAGATTTTGGAAGATACAAATATTACTCATGTGTGATATATCCAAATAATCACCAACTTAAATCATAGTATGCCACGTTAGCCTTTTCGACTTATTTATATTCTTTATTTGGGAATGAATACGATATGTCAAAAATAAAATGCAATAAAAGACAAATAACAACACACATAATTATTTTCAAAACATTTCTATATTTTTTGAATTTCATATTATTTCTGCTCTCGTGGTAAATTGATGTTATCCTCTCTATGTAATTTAGGTTGGTTTGGTCAAATGTTTTATATGACACTGAAATTCAATGACCGGGAACAAATAAAATAAATAAATAAACACAAGTTCTAATTTGTAAACGATTTCTCAACAAAGATTTATAGTTAGGATAGTCATATTAGTTAGATGTTTTGAGCATGGTTGAGAAAAGTTTAAACAACTCCTCACAGTGTTTATTTTTCATATCCGTATAGGAATGTTACATATTTTGGAATGTTAGAGACTAACACACTTAAAACGAATCTCGTCTCCGAGATTCAAGAAGTTTAGGAAAAAGATGTTTCTCTATGACTTCTAGGGATAACTGATACCACCCTTAAAAGAAACTTTGTGGGTAGTCTAGGTCTCATGTCTTCAAGTTGGGGTACATATAATTTGTCATCGATCATTGTTGGGTTAACTATATCTACATTCTTATTCTACTCATATAGCTTTTACCAATCCTAGTGTGATACCTTAGATTTTGAAATGCTCACTTCAATTCCAGTAGGTGGTGTCTCTTCACCTGACTTGGGGGTAAAGTCCTCCTAAAGATGGTTTGAGTAGAAATTTCCCTCACGGTAGAGTTGTAGACCAACATAGAAAAGTTTTCACACTGAAGGGTCACACTTTGACCAATATGAGAGGATTTCACGAAATTATTTCATTCTCCTCGTCGATGTCTCATGGTCGCCAACTTCCATGTAAACATTGTACAATCTAACGAACTCTCATGATAGATAACATTTTAATTACACAATTCCTTCAAAACATGATTGGTGTTTATTTTCAACGTAAATCCTAGGCTTTGGTAACACTTGCCTCTTATAAGGGTATAATGTATATTATCGTCATATGATCTAGGTTTATCATCTTTATAGGTATGTCACTCAAGATTTACCATTACTCGAAAAGATTTTAATTTGTAATATGTGAGTAAAGTTGTGCAAAGACTTAGAGTCACATGTTTTCTCACACACTTGCCTCTTATAAGGGTATACTGTATATTTTAAGAATGTAAAAGGCCAAAGGCCTAGAGAAGTGCTTTGACTCCCCCATGCATATGCTCCTGTTATTTGTTTCAAAAAAATGGAAACTGTGCGAAAAATCTGCTAAAACATTGGGCACAAACATATACAAGTTTTCAATGTTCGTGCAAAATTTCGGAAGGAAATAGAAAATTTGTGATTTGTATAAAAAAGACAAAACCTTCTTTTTGAAAAATGTATTTTTAAATCTCATTTTGGTCACATATTTTGTCTTTTTTACGCAGATTGCCGAATGTGACATTTCTTTCCGAAATTTTGCATGAATGTTGAAAACTTTTATATGTTTATGCACAATATTTTTCATATTTTTTCGAAGTGTTTTAATAGTCTTTGTTAATTTTGAAACAATAACAGGACCCGGGAGCTGAAGTGAATTTCCGGCCAAAGGCCATCATTATATAACTCTAACAAAAATATAGCATGATCAATCTTTTAAGACAATCAGCTTATCCGCTTATATATGGATAAAAGACATGACGAAAAAATTGTGTCTCGAACTAGGAGCAACATGGTTTAACAAACAGCCCACGTACGGCTGCTACAAGACCCCTCAAACCGAACCCACCGAACATCGAGCAGCCATGGGTTTGGTGCCAGTTCACATTGACATTCCCATGTAATGTATTTTCATCTGAAGCTTCTCATCCTATTTTGGTGGTTCAGGTTTTGCGGTGGGGATTCTCTGACTTAGATTAGGGTGACTTTGAGTGATTGACAGGTAGTCCAGAGCTTTGGCGAGGCGAAACTTTGGTTTCTGAATCTCCTCTGCTGATGTGGTTTACCTCTGTCCTCTGGTATCATTCCCAGCACGAGGGGTAAGCATTGCAGTCGAGCGGCAACAAGATAAACATCAATATTCAGAAACACTTAAGTTTAGTTTTAGTTTCTGACTTGTTTAGAACACTCAGCTCAGTACGGGACTAAATATGGAATTGAAACTGGAACGGGTCAAATTCACGCAGCTACAGAAAGGAATGTGTATGCTGATGGAAAATAAAAAGGATCTGCTTATGGATGAACAAAAACATGACAACAGCTCATAGCTTATTCAATAGAGCCTTTGACAAGAACAACTAACTTGTTATATCTATGAATCTTATGGATGAACAAGAACCAAAACGAGACAGCAGCTCATACATAATGTTCGATGCTAGTGTACAATTCTGGCTGATTCAAAGACTACGGATCATCTGCCGCGGCTGAAAGCCCTCCAAAACCTCCAGTAAGACGAAGACACCACCTTGTGCACGAAGGTCTCCGTGTCGGCGCATAGGGCCTCCACCATCGCCGCAAGCTCCATTAACCCCAGCGCGAGCACCAGGTCCTCGCCTTCGAACTCCGCCGCGGATCGCCTGAGCCTCGCAGCCCTCTCAGCGAACCCCTCCACGAAGGTCACGACGCTGGGATCCCGAGCACCCTCCACCGCGGCCGCGTGCACCTGGTCGGCGGCGGCCTCCGTCGGGAACACGGGGATCGAGTCCCCGCTCTGGGGCGTGTCCCTGATCACGTGCGCAAGGTACTCCTCGGCGGCCAGGTGGACGACGTCGGACTCCTCCGCCTCCGCCAACATCCTCAGGCACGCGACCCGCACGCGGCGCGCGCCGGCGGCCACCACCTCCTCGAGCCCCGCGCGCGTGGCGTCGAACCACGCCGCCTTGCCGCGCAGGGTCTCCGCGAGCTCCGGTTCCTTGTCGGCGAAGTAAGCGGCGCCGCGGCGGCAGAAGTCCCCGTGGCAGGCCATGATCTTGATGACGTCGAGGGTGCTGTCCTCGAGGCTTTCGGACCAGTCAAGCTGGGAGAAGGCGAGCAGATGGTCCCGCTCGTCGTGGGGAGACTGCATCTGACGCTCCAGTTCACCCAGGGCTGTGGTGGTCTCTGAACCGAACCTGGGCAGATTCTCCTCGTACGATGGATCATCATCTTCCTCCGCCAAGGACCTATAGCAATCCTCCTCGCTCATCGGTGGCTCTTCCTCCATGCTTAAGTGCGATGGATCATCACCTTCCTCCGCCATGGACCAGAAGAAATCCTCCTGGTTCATCAACAGCGGTGCCTCTTCCTCCTCCATGATTCTGTTGCGTGCGCGTTATTTTCTGCCCTAACATTACTGCCGGCCTACCTATAAATGGACTCGCCCATCCGGTTTTCAGATTAGAACCGGAATCGGAAACCTGACCCGAGGACAGGCCCAGGCCCAGCAGGGCCAGTAACAGTATTTTGATCACGATTGCTTCTGCGAGTCCGGTTTCCAGGTCATAATCGGAATCCGAAATCTGACACACGATCAATGGCAGGCCCAGCAAAGCCAGCAAAAGAGTATTTTCATCATCATTGCTTCGGCCCGTAGTGTTGGATATAGATCAACGTGGGTATCTCATGCATGCATGTATTCGTACTAGTTAATTCTCAAAAAAAACTAAAAAATATTCGTACTAGTTGGATCGGCGCGCGGCGCACGCTGCGCCCTTGATGCTATATTTTGGAAGTCATTTTTTTTTGGAATTTTCGAATCCGAATTTCGGCAATGTGGCACGTAATGTTAGCATTTCTTGTGTGTTGGTATGTTGACATGTCTTCATATTTTTTCGATGAGTTTATTCAAATAGAAAATTCTAGCTAAATTAAGATATTTACATTTCTGATATAAGTAGATAGCGGCTTTTCTATATCATCTTTCGATATGTTTTTTGGAATATCGGAATATTCGCCTAATCGTTGGCCAAATTAGAATATTCAAACATGTTTTTATTTTCTTGTGAGTGTGTAGTAATTTTTTCGAGCATTTTTCATATGTTTTGTGCAATATTCAAATATTTAGTGGTTTGAAATGTTCAAACATGTTTGTATTTGGACGTCAACATTTAATCAAAATGAGGAAAAGTGCACAGGAACTATCCCCGGATGTTGACAAAATTTTAATTGGAACCGTCTCGAAATATTGACAAAATTTGTATGTTCACTTTATCTTTTTGGGAAAGTACATGTGAATCATCCCCAAAAATTGACAAAATTTGATTTTTCAAATTTTTTGCATAATTAGTTTGTACGTATATTTCCGATTGCTTTGATATATTACTCGTATTTTTTAGATGGATACGTTAGGAGATATTTTTTCGATGCTTTCCTTTTTTTGGAAATTTTAAATATTTCGAACATTAAAATTCAAAATTTGATCGCATGCCATAAATAGTTAGTAACTAAATTGCGGCCATTTTGATATGTTGATGGATATATCAGAAGCCACTGATTTTGGAGCATTTAGCAGTTTATGGAAAAAAAAATGAATATCGTAGAACAGTACAGATGAATCTTCGAAATATATTTTTCAAATCAAAATGATCAAATCTGGTTTAATTCTACAATAATGTTTTGATTTCGCACCATATTCGGAGGAAGTATATTATGGTTATGTACAAATATTAGTCATTTCGAGCATTAATGTAAATTTGAAAGCGGACGTATTAAAGAATATTTGTAGGGTTGGAAACTGTTGTAATTTAAAAAATTGGCTGTCAAAAGAGTTCGTACTCCGAAATTTGTTCAAATTGGAAAATATATGCAGTTTCGGGTTTTATTTATATCTGTAAAATGATCGGGCTTGGAGGGCATTTAAATGGTTGAAGTATGCAAGTTTGAAATTTGATAGTATATCGTACAACAACTATGCTGGTTTGAATTTGGTCTGAATTAATTTGGAGTTGTAATTTGGAAAATTGTAAAGTTTATCCGAAAAACAAAAAGAAAAAAGGGGAAAAAAGAAAAGGGCTGGCCGGCCGCAGAGGAGCCGGCCTAGCCCGCGAGCGGCCCAGCAGCCCATCCCAGGCCGTCCCGACGTCAGCGTGACGCCACCGGGGGCGAGCTCCGTCGCGGCGGCGATGCGGACGGCAGCGGCGCGCCGCCGCGTTTCCGCACGCTCACGTGCGCTCGCCGGACGCGCCCGGAGGAGGGCTACCAGGGAGGGGCGGCGCCGCCACCCGTAGTTCGCCGGAGCGCCGCGTGGACGCGGCGGAGCAAGGCGGTCGTGGCGGCTGAGATTCCGGCGACGGCGCGACGCCAAGGCGGTCGTTCGTCGGAGAGGACATGGAGAAGACGACGGTGAAGCTGGCCGTGGCCGTCGATCTGTCCGGGGAGGCTCGTGGCAGCGACGGAGCGAGTCGGCGGCGGCGGCGGCGCCACGGCCGCGCGGGAGAGAGGAGAGGAGAGGGGATCTGCGGGCACTTTTGCAGAAACGTACCTGTGTTTTCGTGTAATTGCGTCGGGGTCCTTCCGCTCGTAAAACTCTGGGCTTCGGAGATATTTCTGAAATTTGGAGGGAGATTTGTGAGAATCCGTCACAGAGACGATGCGCTTGCCGTCGGATCGACGAATGGACGGCCGGGATCACGCGTGGTACTGTAGATACTGTTCATACAACAGTACCGCGCGGATTTGAGCGATTTCGGCCGTTGGATCACCATCGGACGGCCCAGAAAGCGAGCGACCAGAGGCCGTGAAAGTCTTCAGCCTTAATATATAGGGGTAATTTCGCTAAAATCTTACTATGAACTCTGAACATGCTGTGTTCATCCGTAAACCAATCGTCTTCCTGATCCATCAGCATTCACAATGTTTTCACACCATACCACAGGCGATTCTCACGCGATGCTGATTCATAACAATGTAACGAGTGCTTCTAGATACGAAAATTCATAGATGTGACGATTCATCTACTGTGATCCGCAAAGGTCCGAACTGATCACTGATCAATCAATGTACATCGGCTTCCCAGCCTCTGCCTGAGCTCGCGCCCTCCACCTGCGACGAGACGCAGCGGACGGCCTCGACAAGCCAACCTTGTCCAGCCGCGGCCGCTGCCTTGAGTTGCGTCGCCGTAATGTCTCTATCTGGCCCTCATCTCCAGCAGGCCACGGTCTATCTCCACCTCGTGCCTCGCCAGCAGCGACCGGGGGTACCGATCATAGACATGCCCCGCGTCGTGTAACATCATCCAGTTTCAGGTTCAGAGTTAGTCCCAAACTGAAACTTTGACGGTTAACCGGCAGGAACTCTACCATTTCATTATAGTAAGAGAGAACGAAAACATAATTTTCAATACAGGGTCAGGCCGTCCCAAAACGGGCCAGCGAATGCAAAAACAACTACTCCTAAAAGGCCTCCCCTAGGAGGGCAACATCAACTCTCGCCAATTGCAAAACCTCGGTAGGAGGTAGCGAACGATGCTGAAAAATGCGCGTGTTCCTTTCATTCCATATATGCCAGGCTAATGCAGCCAGAGTCGCTTCTTTCGTCCTCAGCTCTTTTGAGGTCGCCTGTAGTCAAGAGAGCAGTTGCCGCCAGTCTAGGATGCTCAGCAGAGACAAGGTGCCAAAGTTCCTTTGCAAAAGAACATTGGAGCAGTATATGGGAGGCCGATTCCAAAACTTGGTCGCAGAAACAACATTCCAGGGAGTGTTGCCATCCTCGCGCCGCCAAGCGATCAGAGGCCCAGTTTCTGTTCTGAACCAGTAGCCACATGTAGAACCTAACCTTGTGCTCAGCCTTCAGCTGCCAGCAAGCAGCCAGGCCATGTCTTGTTATCTTGGTGACAAATTGGGCATCATAAGCACTTTCGGCAGAGTACAGGCCATCGCTGTTCAAATTCTACCGGATCTCATCTCTGCCCTCGGTGAGAACCACTAGCTGAATGCAATTCCAAAGCAACATGAATTGTTCGAGAGATTCGCTGCAGGCCGACCATCCATTTCTCATCTGTGAGCGCTTCTCGGACTGACAAAGTCTTCCGCACGCCAGGGGAAAACCTCCGGCGCCAAGTCCCTTGGTGTTTGCCCCTGCAACCATCTGGAGCTCCAAAAACAAGCCATAGCCCCATCTTTTACGGTGACAGTGGTACATGATGCAAAAAGGCTTCGATCGACACTGTCACAAGGTATATCAGAGCCAAACCAAGGCCTCTGTACAGGATCCAATTCGTTCCAGAGCCACCTCAGTCGCCCGATCGACATCGACTGCAATGTTTACTTGCGTGTTGGGATGCCAGAGGTAGAAGAAGAGCAACATGAATTGTTCGAGAGATTCGCTGCAGGCCGACCATCCATTTCTCATCTGTGAGCGCTTCTCGGACTGACAAAGTCTTCCGCATGCCAGGGGAAAACCTCCGGCGCCAAGTCCCTTGGTGTTTGCCCCTGCAACCATCTGGAGCTCCAAAAACAAGCCATAGCCCCATCTTTTACGGTGACAGTGGTACATGATGCAAAAAGGCTTCGATCGACACTGTCACAAGGTATATCAGAGCCAAACCAAGGCCTCTGTACAGGATCCAATTCGTTCCAGAGCCACCTCAGTCGCCCGATCGACATCGACTGCAATGTTTACTTGCGTGTTGGGATGCCAGAGGTAGAAGAAGAGCGCCAGTTTCGACTTGCCGTTAGAGACGCCACGAGAACCCTGCACCACCACCAATGGAGGTTCAGAACTTCCGATTCTTTAGAAGAAGGCATTTTTTTTCAAATAATGCATGATATAGTTAACGTGTACTGCACGACGAATTAACGATGTCAATGTGCTTAATTACCAGTACTGGCACCAGAAAAGCAACTGCTCCATCTCCTGCGGGTGCCGTTCCAGCATCTTGTAGCAGCTGTACGCCGGGTAGGCGTACCCTAGTGCCAGGCTGCAGCGTGCAAGAGCGAAGAGAATTAGGCCGGACTCATGGTGAATTGAAGGACCTTTGTTTGGGCAGGAGTCGGCACTGATACTCACGTTAGTAGCCCATTGATGAATGACACCGCCATCTTCCGTTACTGGAAAGCTAGAAAACAAAACCCTGTAATAAGATAATAAGGTTCTTTTGTCAGAACTTTGATCGGATGAGCAAACAAACGAGGAGTCACGACAGCACCGTTGCCCTGAGTATTACCTTGTGGAGTATCTCCTTCACTATGGGATCGATTGGATTTCTTGAACTGGAACTGGAAGGGCAAGCCTCGTAGTTTAAATATGTGGATGGGCTAAATACAGCACCGCCACAGGTAGTGACTTCGCCCTTTTCTGGACTCATGGCCGATGGCACGGGAAGTCACATAAAAAATTCAGAACTGCGATCCCTTCACTCAAAGACACTAGATTGAAAGCACCAAATCATCTCTGATATTGAAGGACCAAATCGGCATCCATGTCCTTTTTCTGCTATGATCATCAGCCGGAACCTAATGAAATGGGTGCCATAATAGCTAACAGTGCTATATAAAACTATCCAGCACTAAACTTCATATGTATGTGTTCCTTATAGAGCCATCCATTAAATGCAGTTTTAGCTTTAGAGCACACTTACGTGGCAGATAATTAATGAAATTAAAGATGGAGCGAACAGATTTGACTGTTGCCTTCTGGTTATGCCCTGTTTGGTTGCATAGAATTGAACATGGAATTAGGGAATCTAGAATTGGGGCCCTAATTCTTTAGTTTGGTTGTACAAGGAATTTGTATCTGGAATCGGAGGCCCAATTCCACGCAGGCCCGTGTCGCGTGCGAACCGAGCACCTATAGTTTCCGAGGTCTCCAGCTCGGAAACCTCGCGGAATCGAGTCGCGAACGGGTTTCTTCGTCCGCGTCGACTGACCTCGCCCGTGCTCGCGCGAAGAGGGCGCAGGACGGGAGCTCGCCGCCGGCCGCCCGTGCAGGTACGCCTCCACCTCTTCCTCCTCTTCCCCACCCACCTTCTCCTAGCCTCCTCCCTCTCCCCATCTCGCCCCAACCCTGGCCGCCCCTCCCCGCAGCAGCGCCGCCCCTGCCCGACCTGCAACCCTAACCCTAGGCGGCGGCGGAGGAGGGTCGAACGGCGGCGGTTGCTGGGTCAAACGGCGGCGGCGGTAGGAGCTATAACATGGGCACATCCTCTGATTCCTAAGACAGAAATAACGAATTTGGGTGTTCTTGCTATGAACTAGTCATATTTATGTGTGTTCTTGCTATGAACTTGCAGATTTGAGAAGAATAGGAAGTGCTGAGTCTAAGAAAAGGTTTGATTTCGTTTTCCACACTCTAGGATGTGCCCAACATATTTGCTACACTATAAACTTAGTTCCATATGCAAATGTTGGTCATCATGTGAATGATGAAATGTTAAAATGCAAATTAGTTCCATATGGTTATATGTGAATGATTATATGCAAATTTGTTGTTCATCATGTAGCATCTATCATGTCTAATCAAGAGTTGGTTGATTATGTTACCGAAGAGGACAATAGAAGAAAAAGAAGAAGGCTAGTGTTGACAACGATGTTTTTTGAGGTGTCTATGCTTGCTTTAGCTTATGTTAGTACTCAAAGGGCACCGAGGGATCTAGGAGCCTTCAGTGAGTTTGAGGAGAAGGTTGCATATAGGAAGTATGTTTTGAAAAAAACATACAATGGGTCGGAGACAAAATGCTATGATGAGCTACGTTTAACCAAAAGAAATTTTCATAATCTTTGTGCTATGTTGCGTGAGAAGTGTGGTCTGAAAGATACCAACTTTGTCACAGTAGAAGAAAATGTTGCTATGTTCTTACAAGTTGTTGGGCATGGAACTAAAATGAGAATGATCAGGTTTGATCAACAAGGACAAAATAGTAGCAAGAATTAAGACATTTGACAAACAATATGATATCATTAGCAAGATCCTTGCTCAGAGTGGCTTTGGATGGGATTGGGAAAAAAACATGGTGATGGTTGAAAGTGATGAGGTGTGGATTCGATATGTGGAGGTACGACACACTTCAATTTTTTGATATTGTTTTCTTTTGCAACTTGAACGTCATATCTAATATAGGTGTCTTATGTAGGCAAACAAGGATGCAGCTTCCTACAGGGGCAAGGAAGTGAAAAATTGGCAAGCTATATCTACTATATATTCAAAAGATCATGCCACAGGTGCAGGTGCAAAGACAGGAGGCGAGTCTGCTGAACCACAATCCTCATCAGTTGCTCCGGTTGGGGATGATGATGATGAGACTCCTGATCCGCCCAAGAAGAGGCCACGCGCAGCTGATGCTATCCTTACCATGGTGGGAGAGCTGAAATGCACCTTTGACGAGGCTATGAAGACAACAGGTGCACCAAAGGTGACTGATCCATCTGAAATCCTTGCTAAACTAAAGGAGATACCTGATTTGGTGGGTGATGATCTGCTGAGAGCTTATGGGAAGCTCACAGCCAATGAGCGTACCTTTCAGTCACTCATGGCACTACCAGCAGAGATGAGGAAGCCATGGCTAATGACCTTGCCTTGATGATTGCTACCCTTGTGGTTGCTCGTATGAACTATTATTTATGTACTTTGTAAGACTTAAACTGCCCGCTTTCTGCTATTTGTAAGACATAAACTACCACTTTGTCCTATTTGTGCTATGTGTTGGAGACATATTTATCATCCATTTTATATTGTTCAAAGTCCAAAAAAAATTCAATTCCACATGATGTACATCCAAACAGGATTTGGAATTCCATTCTAGCCTTGATTCTACAGACGAATACCATGCGCATCCAAACAGCAAATCTGGAATTCCATTGAATTTGTTGATTTGGTATTCCATTGCCAATTCAATTCCACGGCGAATTCTGCGCAACCAAACAGGGCATAAGTGAATGTACACAGAATGGAAGGTGCACAAAGATACATACATAAACACAGCATTGACATAGGTACTAAATACATAAATTGCACAATATATTTGTCATGAAATTAGCAAACAAGAATATATATATACAACCTATGCATCCAAGAGGCAATTAGCTGAAAATGTAAGGGGCATATGCTGTGAACTAGGGGGCTGGGGTGTACTAATGCACTAGGCAATCTGGGCAAAAAATTCAAAATTTGAAAACTTATCAAAATATTCCGAAAAAAATCATGCACATGCCTGACCATGGTACGCACCGCCGTGATTTTTTTCGCAGCGAAATGTCACCGTATGCGCACTGGGCAAAAATGACAAATTTCTGACAGAATTTGAGATCCCAAAATTTGAATTTTCTGTCAGAAATTTGTCATTTTGCCCAGGGCGCATACGGTGACATTTCGGTGCGAAACAAAACACGGCGGTGCGTACCATGGTCAGGCATGTGCATGATTTTTTTCGGAATTTTTTGATAAGTTTTCAAATTTCGAATTGTTTTTGAAATTCGATCCGGAGAGTCCGTTTTAGATCCGACGGCCCAGATTGCCTAGTGCATTAGTACACCCCAGCCCCCTAGTTCACAGCATATGCCCCCGAAAATGTAGCACGCAGGAGATAATGAATGTATGAATCTGGAAGGTCCATCTCACATACAAATAGAGACCCATGTCCGAACCTCAAATTTTTCATCTGCCTCAAATTACTAAAACATATGAATGCAGACATTTTCTTCTTATAATTGTATTTTTAAGAAAGAAAAAAACTGGCCATCAGCATACCTTTGTGACAAGCAATTATAATTTTGCTTAGAAATTGAATTGACATCCATAGCATCTTGCAATGTATGGTTCAACTTGATTTCATAGTTATCTTCCCATAAGGCCTATAACACCCCCAGGACTACAATTCATGAACAGAAGACATATCAGATTAGATTACTGTTACATATATTGCCATCGTGTATAAGCCTTCATAGGGCACCGCACTAATGATAGTTAATTCCAGCTCTGTTGAACTAACCACTTATATAAGAAAACCATTTTTTAACGCCCTAACTGAAATCTGGCAATTATTCTTCACCTGCAAATGGCTCACTATGGTGGTAGTTATATATAATAAAAAATAATCGATAGAAATTCAAAGGTTTTGTGCCTTTATAAAGAGAGGATATATAAATTAGAGAACAGTAGACATTCACAAAAAAAATCAAGAAAAGATGAACTGGTCAAGATTTACGATCTCATATATAGGATGCCCAATCACTAGTTCACTACATGCAAGAGATAAGACTCTTCTCCTCCAAAAATCAACAAAAGAGCTCCAACAGATATGTAAAAACTACAGCATATGACAAACCTTTCTATTCCAACAAGACTAAAGATCACTGAAAACTAAAGGCATTTATTTCGAATACGAGCGTTGCCCGCTCCGTCGACGGGATGCACCTCGACACTATCCTTTTAGTCGGCCGCGGCGATGCTTCCATTTCCATTGCCGGAGCTTTCGGGTGTGGTGGGGATCTAGTGCAGGGGCGATGGAGAGGGGTGGGGAGGGGAAACTTTCGACGCGGTCTGGGCGTGAGGACGGCGCCCCGGGAACGGGGGGCACGACGGCCGGGCGAGCGGCGGGATTGGACCGGGAGACGACGGTTTGGGGGGAGAAGGTGCGAGGGGACTACCGCCGGAGCTAAGGGAGGCGCCGGCGTGGGCTGCTTCCTCGCGGTCCGGGAGAGGAGAGATAGTGATAGGTTACAGGGGCAAATTTGGAATACTGAAAAAACTAGCAAGTCACTACCGGGTTGACTCACTGAATTTATTTGACGGTTCTATTTTGGCATGAAAAACTGAGAAGTGTTTTAGATATAGAATGACATCAACATGTCGGTGCAGAACTGGAGACGACATCTCGACTATGGGGATCAAAAGTTTCCACGACAAGTACACTCTATACACATTTGTGATTTTTTTTATTAAACACTACACTTTAGAGATGAATTTTAAGGTGTATACTAGTCCTCCGTACCATAGTATAATATGTTTTAGGTATTCCAATACGGATTAAATATGAAGCAAAGTAAATATCTTTCCCGTAATGTGTTTCCAAGGAACATAAGAAATGTTTTCGTAATTGTGATGCTTAGTTGTTTCGCACGACTTCAAGAAGATCTCACTGCACCCAGCTATGCGAAGATGCTCTAGACACTTTGGAATAGCATGCAGATCTTGGATGAAGCAGCAATAAACAAATTGTTAATTTTCTTGAGCTTTTGTTTTAGAGAATTTATAGTTGATAGGAACACATTCAATGTACACCAACTAATATTAAAGGACTCGAGATTAAGAAGGTAGCAAAGCGCGGGGCACAGATCCTGCTTGGACGTGGAATCTCAAAAACAAATCTCACAGAGATATTTTGGATCTATATCTTTGCCGACCAACCATTCGGGAAATGGCTCAGCCATTGTAGGAGATAATTTCTAATCTCTTGAGATAAGGCGAAGGACACAGAGAATGAAGTATCTTTGTTTCAAGGTCAGCCTGCCCCATTTTTAGTTGCTCCCACTTAAACATCAGATTGCGCTCTTAACATTTTGGACAATCAATCACAAATGTTAGAAGTTAACTATGTTTGTATTAAACTTTTTTACTTTTAACAATTTTGGGTATAACTAAAATATTAGTAGTTTTTTTAGATACGACATTACATTATAATTGTAACCGCTATGGTTGCCTTTTTATATCCGCCAAAAATTAGCCATTTAGGTTTGTTGATAAATATGATACAACATTTTCTAAGCATCTGTTTGCGGTCTTAAACGTTTTGCAAATGGTGTATGTTAAATTATTTTCTTATTTTTCTCATAGACATATAAATCGAGTTCTCCTTTGAATATAACAAAATTTGTGAAGAGATAACAAATCTATTTCAACATCTTGTGTATTATTGTGTACTTACATATGATTGCGCTTTATTTTGTATGAAACAATATTTGGTTAGGACACTAAAACATACAAAGCTTAGTAAATATATAGTGGTATAGGTTTAATAAAGAGTATATTTTCCACCTGACTGAATCACTATCTTTAGAGTGTGAAGGTATATAATAATGTGTGTCCTCGTATTCCTCATTCATATCCTCACTCAGTTTATGCTACACTAGGCATAAAAATCAGTGCACATATCTACGTGTTGTTATTGGAGTTCACTTCAACCTTTTCTCATTGTTGGCATTATTGACTTGTTGTTTTAAGATGATACTTTAACACACGTTCGAAGCCTGGTACAAACACACGTCCGACTGTCGGATTTCGATTGTCACCTAGAAGTAGACTTCTACCTAAAGTAATGATACGTGGGCCCCACGATTGGAAGTGGCCCGATGATATTATCGAATTGTTGAAATCAAGTGCTTCAATTCTTGTTGTTGTTGAGCTAATCATTGCTCATGTCCGCTTGCATTTTAATAGTGTACATCACTCAAGTCCTTACATGTAACTCTTTTGCTTATTTGGATTTTGTTTGTGGTTTTTAGATCAAAATAAAAACGCGTATGTGTATGGACTTGTTTGATCTGCAGGACTTGACCTATCCTGAAACTGGGACGGTGGAAAAGACGGTTGTGACTCTTAAGTGTTTGTAAGTGATATGCGCTGCTGCTGGACCGGTTTATGCTACCAACTTGCTATTGGAGGCTTGATTGAAACTTCCTGATTTATGTGTTGGTTTGTAAGGTCGAGCGCTCAGATTAGTTCCAACCCCTCAGTGGATTGATCGATGTATTTCTTTGTAATGATTTAGTGAATTCCTTTTTTATCATCAATAATAAATAAATTATGTGCATCCTTTTTTCTCACTGCAATCATATCGCCGGTGTAAATATTGCATACACGAGACGAGACTTTACCTCGGTTACGCGCTGACCTCGCACACAGCCGATCGAAAAGAGGTGCACTGCTGCGGGACGGCGTTCCTTCTATCCTGTGTGCCGCGTGCTCATTGCTACTCCCTCCGTTCCAATTTAATTGACTTGCTATGCACAATAAATGGATGTATCTAGACTTGTGACTTGTGGATGTATCTAGACTTTACAAATCTAGATACATCCATTTATTGTGCATAGCAAGTCAATTAAATTGGAACGGAGGGAATACATGTAAACCTCTCGAGGATGACGAAGACGGCCACGACTACTTAGCTGAAGTCTGAAGCTGACGGTGACGCCTCTGCATCGAGACCAGACGGGAGATCATCAGTGACGACGAGAGCAAGAGCAAATCACCATGATCGACGGAGAAGAATCCTATGCGACCGGGTCGTACGTCTCCCGCTGCTGGACCAACTCAGGCATCCGACGCGTGGCACCACGAATCTCAAAGCAAGCAGGCCACTTTCCCCACTTTCCAATCACCAAATCGCAGGCTCATAGCTCCTTGACGCCGCCGGAGTTCTCCTCTGCTTGTGCTTGATGCGTAACGAATCCATGGCGCTTGCTGTATGCTGTGGTCCCCAGCGTCCCAGCTTGCCGGCGGATCGACGGACGCTTGCTGCTCTCCCCCCAACACGGCCACGCTCGTCGGCGGATACAGCAGAGCTCGCTCGTTTCCCCGGCGTCCATGGCCACGTTTGTCGGCGTTTCTCAACGCATCGGCGGACGGAGCAAATACTTTGCTCGCTCCTTCGTCGCTAACCCAGCAGCGACCCTCCTAGATGTGGTCTCTCGCTGCATGCCGGCGTCGCCGGTGGAATCGAGATTTGGAAACCAGAAATTGCAGATTAGTTGGCTGCTTGCACCGAGATTTATTTTGCCACGCGTCGGACGCCTGAGTTGGTCCAGCAGCGAGAGACATACGACCCGGTCGCATAGGATTTTTCTCCATGATCGACGGACCTGAACTCGATCGGTCCACGTTACGCAGAACGAATCACGGGGTGTCAAATCTGGAAGAGTACTGAACTTTCTCTCTCGTCTATGAATCGTTGGTATCTAAAACAAAATATGAATTCCCACAGATCGAGAAAAATGATCGGCTTTATCCGCTTATGAATGAACAAGAACATGACAGGCTTTTATCGAAACTGAGGATCAAAACGAGACAGCAGCTCATACATAATTTTCGATGCTAGTACAGTTCTGGTTGATCCAAAGATTACGGATCATCTCCCGCGGCTGAAAGCCCTCCAAAACCTCCAGTAAGACGAAGACACCACCTTGTGCACGAAGGTCTCCGCGTCGGCGCACATGGCCTCCACCATCGCCGCAAGCTCCATTAGCCCCAGCGCGAGCACCAGGTCCTCGCCTTCGAACTCCGCAGCGGATCGCCTGAGCCTCCCGGCCCTCACAGCGAACCCCTCCACGAGGCGCTTGACGGCGGGATTGCGCGCACCCTCCACCGCGGCCGCGTGCACCTGGTCGGCGGCGGCCTCGGTCGGGAACACGGGGACCGAGTCCCCGCTCTGGGGCGTGTCCCTGATCACGTGCGCGAGGTATTCCTCGGCGGCCAGGTGGACGACGTCGGACTCCTCCGCCTCCGCCAACATCCTCAGGCACGCGACCCGCACGCGGCGCGCGCCGGCGGCCACCACCTCCTCGAGCCCCGCTCGCGTGGCGTCGTACCACGCCGCCTTGCCGCGCAGGGTCTCCGCGAGCGCCGGCTCCTTGGCGGCGAAGTGGGCGGCGCCTTGGCGGCAGCAGTCCCCGTGGCCGGTCATGATCCTGATGAGGTCCACGGTGCTGTCCTCGAGGCTTTCGGACCAGTCGAGCTGGGAGAAGGCGAGCAGATGGTCCCGCTCGTCGGGGGGAGATTGCATCTGACGCTCCAGTTCACCCAGGGCTGTGGTGGTCTCTGAACCGAACCTGGGCAGATTCTCCTCGTACGATGGATCATCATCTTCCTCCGCCATGGACCTATAGCAGTCCTCGTCGCTCATCATCATCGGCGACTCTTCCTCCATGTTTAAGTACTGTGAGTCCACACCGTCTTCCGCCTCTTCCTCCTCCATGATTCTGTTTCTGTTCCGTTCGTAAGGCTTATCCGTGCTCGTTCTTTTTCTGCCCTAAGATGACTGCCGGCCTACCTATATATGGACTGGCCCCTTCCCGATTCGAGTCGGAACCGGAAGTCTGACCCCCTTCCCGATTACTGCAGGAGTACATGGACTGGCCCCTCCGGTTTCCAGATCAGAGTCGGAATCGGAAATCTGACATGATCGAGGGCAGGCCCAACGTGGGTATCTCATGCATGTATTCGTATTTCGCTGAAACCTTTTGCTATGAGCGAGGAAACCGAACCGGGTACGACTTGGCAAGAGATCCGGGTACCTCGGGTAGACTCTAATCGGCTATATAAGTACTCCTGCCGGCAAGAACCTAGACTCATGGCGGCGACGATGATGAGCGAGGAGGATAAGTTCAGGGCCATGGCGGAGCGAGGCGTGGATCGATCGTTCGAGGAGGAGCTGCTGAACTTACGCGCACTCATTGCTAGGTCGCTGCGTGGCATGGAATCTTGCACTCTACTGCATGTCTTCACCCAGCTGGACTGGTGCGAAAGCCTGGAGGAGAGCACCGTCGATGTCATCAAGATCCTGGCCGCACAAAGAGACGACTGCCGCCGCGGCGCTCACTTCTCCGACAAGGAGCCGGCGCTCGCGGACACCCTGCTAGGCAAGGCGGACGCCAGGCGAGCGGAGGTCGTGGACGTCGCCGCCGGCGCGCGCCGCCTGCGGGAGATGTGCCTGAGGACGGTGGCGGAGGCGGAGGAAGAGGAAACCGTCAGCGTGGCCAGGGACGCGGGTGACCGGGGAGCGCTGCATGGAGGGTTTCACCGAGAGCGCAGTCAGGCTCAGGCGAGCGGCGTCGCCGGCCGCCGCAACGCCTCCCAAGAGTTCCCATTCTTACAAGAAGGCAGCTGAAGGAGACCTGCGGCGCGAGGCAAAAGTCCGGCTCGCCCTGCTTGTGTGCCAAGCTGCGGCTTGCTGGAAACAAAGGGGGAAGATGAAAGCTATGAAAGAGGGGGACGAAAATACCAAGTACTTCCATGCTCGTGCTTCACAGCGCTACCGTCGGAACCAAATCAAGTCGTTGGAGGTTGATGGTGCTGTGTTGGTCGATCACAAGGGAAAAGCTGCTGCTCTGCATCATTTCTACTCAAAACTCCTGGTCAGTCCGTAAGTGTGAGGTGGGCTTTTGACCTATCCCACCTCTACCGTGGAGCGACGATGGTTGATGGGACGGCCCTCACGGCTCAGTTCGATGCTGCAGAAATTAAGCAGGCTGTGGATAGCATGGACCGGAACAGTGCGCCGGGTCCAGATGGGCTCGGCCCAAGCTTCTATCGCGCAGCATGGCCCGCTGTTCAAAACTCGATGCTTAAACTTTTCTCTGCTGTTCATTCCCGCCATGCCAGTCTCGGCGCGATCAACCGTGCTCATGTGGTGCTGCTGCCCAAGAAAGAGGGGCTCCTCTCCCCCAGCGCCTTCCGCCCCGTTTCTCTTCAGAATTGCTCTATGAAGATGGTTTGCAAGCTCCTTACTACTCGGCTTCAATCACAGATCGGTGCTCTTGTGGACGAGAACCAGTCCGGTTTTCTCTCGGGGAGATGCATCTCCGAGAACTTCGTGTTTGCCACCGAACTTGTACAATGCTGCTTCAAGAGGAAGGTTCCAACAGTTGTCCTCAAGCTGGACTTCTCCAAAGCATTTGATTCTATCAATTGGGACTGTCTCCGGGCTGTGATGAGAGCGCGTGGCTTCCCTCCTTTGTGGTGTGATTGGATGGACCTCATCCTGTCCACGTCCAAGTCTGCTATCCTTCTGAATGGGATCCCTGGTGCTTGGATCGACTGCAAGCGCGGGCTGCGGCAAGGGGACCCCCTGTCCCCTTACCTCTTCCTGCTGGTCGCCGACGTGCTGCAACAAATGATTCGTCAAGACCCTCTGCTCTGCCACCCCCTGGTCGATGGTGCACCCTGCCCCATGCTCCAATACGCCGATGATACCCTTGTCATTCTGCGGGCCGACATCCACGCAGCAGCTCGGCTCAAAACCTTGCTTGACCAATTTGCTGATGCAACCGGGCTCACCATCAATTTCCACAAGAGTACCCTGGTCCCCATGCATGTTCCTGCCCCGCTTCTTGAGGAGATCCGCTCGGTGCTGGGCTGTCGAGTGGAAGGTTTCCCGCAAACATACCTTGGGCTGCCCCTGTCGGCTGAAAAACTGACGATCGCCCACTTTGCGCCACTCATCGCCAAGGTGGATAAGTACTTGTCAGGTTGGAGTGCCATCCTGCTCTCCGCGGGTGGCCGAATCGTGCTGCTCAACTCTGTTCCGGATGCCCTTCCGATTTTTGCTATGGGTGCCCTCGAGCTCCCTCCTGCTCTCATCCGTGCCATTGAAGGGCTCCGGCGTACTTTCCTCTGGGATGTCAAGGACAGGGCCTCCGGCGCCAAATGCTTGGTGGCGTGGCGTACTGTGTGCAGGCCGAAGTCTGAAGGAGGTCTGGGTGTGAAGTGCCTCGCAGTCAAGAACCAATGTCTGCTGCTCAAGTTGGTCCACCGGCTCTATGCCAACGCCGACGCGCCCTGGCCGCGCTGGGCGTGGAGCGAGATGACCACCCAGGCCAACGTTGGCATGCACTGGCGTCACCTTGCTGCTCTGATGCCCATCTACAGGTGTATCACGAAGGTTCAGGTTGGAGACGGACGGCACACGTCGTTCTGGCGAGACACTTGGCTGGGGTCTGAACCATTGTGCGGCAGCCTCTCTGCGCTCTTCTTGCACTCCACTGATAAGGATGCTACGGTCCGTGAGGTGCTGGACCGTGGCTTGCGGTGCACCCTAGTCCCTCGTCTCAATGCTGCCGGCGAACGGCAACTCCCGCAGCTCACCGCTGCGCTTGCTCGGGTTTTGTTGTCGGACCAGAACGATGCCAGGACCCTACTGCGGTGTGGAAAGAAATCTGGTGGCCTGGATGCTGGTGAAATGTACAAGCTCCTAATGTTTGGAGGCGTTGATGCGCCTTTCCACGATTTTGTCTGGATCAACTTTGCTCCATCAAAAGTCAGGTTCTTCGCGTGGCTGCTCTCCCAAGCCAGGATTCAAACTAGATCTTCCCTGCTTCGGAAGAAGATTCTCACCCCGGAGGAAGCCTCCTGCCCGATCTGTGATGATGCTTTCGAGACCCCAAACCATCTCCTCTTCGAGTGTGAGTTTGCCAAATCCTTTTGGGTTCTGTTGGTTTCCGAATCCCTGCCGAGCCGGATGTCTGCCTGCTCTACTCCTACCTGCCTCGTCTTCCTGTCCCGAAGACATCCAGGAGCACCTTCCTCCTGCTCTGCTGCTGGGAGCTGTGGAAGCACAGAAATGCGGTGGTCTTCCGGGAGCAAAGGCCCTGCCTCCCCCTGCTGATCTGAACGTGTCGAACTGAAGCCCAGCTGTGGAGCAAAAGGTTGCCTCCTGCGCTGGTCACTGACTTGGATGCTTGGCTTGCCTGTCTTAGGACAAGTGAAGTCTGAATGTTTGTAAAGCTCTTTCCCTGCCCCTTCTTCTCCCCCTTGTAAAACCATACAGTCCGTTTGGGGCTTCTACACATATATGAAAAATTCAGGTGGGGTTTTATACCCCCTCGGTGAAAATTCAAAAAAAAAGAAGGCAGCTATGGCTCCCGGTCTCGTGTGCTCCTGGCTGAGTAGAAAATTCAAAAAACTCGTAAAGCATTCGAGAAAGTTCTCTCCGATTAAGATCATTCATCGTGTCGATTGGACGAACTTTCAGGCTCGTGCATGCATTTACTGCGGCCGCGTTCTTGTAGAGATCCTCGACGATCCTTTTGATTAAAGGTTGTATCGAACATACTACTATGAGCTATGAGTTGCTGTCATGTTTTGCTTCATCTCGTTTTCATTTTCCTAGTCGACATTCACTTTTATTTGATTCTCGTGCGATACAAATTTAACAATGTACCAATGCTTACCGAAGATTCATAGATATATGAGAAAGGAGTTGTTGTGATACGCAAGGGTCTGGAATTGGGTTAACCAGTCTACATCGTTTGCCCATACTCGTCTAGGAGCTTCACCTTGGGATCCTTTCCCGAGAAAGAAACGTTTGGGAGTAGTCTGTCTCCGCCACCGCCTCTTTCATCTTCCTCGTCTCTGGTGTCGAGCGTCGCACCTTCGATCTCTTCCTTCTCCGGCCACCGTCATCGACCATGTCGTCATGTCTGATAGTGTTACGTGGTTGCAACAGTAAACCAGTATAATAAAGTAATGGGCTGCAATTTTGCATGAACCGTTGAGTGGCCTGGTAGCAATGCTATATGTGCGTTAGATTGAATAGATTGGTCAGGTCACGAGTTTAAATCCTCATTTTGCGCCGATTAATTTTATTTATTCATTCACGTACCCACATGTGGGACCCACATGTAAGACAATACCAGACCACATATGCCAAATGAAAAAATATAGGGGCCATTAGCAAAAGTTACAACGCCACATGTCAACTTCTGAGTGATTTGAGACCTATTTGTCCGTTCGATACGAGTTGTGGGACTACAGTTGTTCATTTTGCAAGTTGTGGGACTAATTTGTACATCTCAGACAAGTTGTGGGACTAAAAGTGTATATAGCTCTACAGAATACCACATGCCAAAACCGCTCAAAATTTGTCCGGGGTATTTTGTTTGGTTCTCCTCCTCCGCCCCCCCCCCCCCCCTCCTCCACCACCCTCCCCCGTCGCCGCCGTAGGCAGAGGTCGTCGGGCACCACCCGTGCGACGCTGGCGGCGGTCTGCCTTTACCCGTGCTGTGGAAGGGTGGTTGGGACCTCTTCTTCCTCCTTGGCGGCGGTGCACTTCGGGAAGCTTCGGTCCGACTCGCTGGTGGTTGCTGAGCGCCAGGTCTAGGCACCCTGGCCTCTGATGGGCTTGAGCAGGCTCCAGATGGGCTCGAGCGGGCTGTGGCTTGATACCCACAAGTATAGGGGATCGTTGAAATCTTCGATATGTAACTATCAGTATCGATCCCACGAGGAGTAAAAGGTATAAGTGTTTATCCTTTCAAATAAGAGTGTCACTATTCTTATTATCTATGCACTAGACAAAGTAAAATGATGCAAGTGTTTTTGAGTTTTTGGTGTAGAGTTTTCAATAAAATAAAATGCTGAAAATAAGTGAAAAGAGAGAAAGACCAATCCTCTATGTATCAAGAGGACAAGCTTGAGTGGTGTCTGGCTTATGTGTGGAAAACGTTTCCAAGGGCTATCTAGACTTCATGGCATAAATATTTCTAGAACAACAAGGTAAACATTTTGTCAAGTTTTAATCTTCTTTGGACTGAGCCATTATTATGTATAGCTAAATAAATAAACTAAATCCCTTATGATAGATCTTGTGGCCAAGTAAATGACTGCACAAGAATTTTAAGACATAAAGTCCCACCATAGCATTACACTCTATGATCCCTGATACTAATACCCTCATAATGCAACTTCATGACTCGGTCTCAAGTTTACATGTCCTCCCAAGTCTCCCTCAATTCATTACACTACGGTGCTCTCCTATGAGCCCATATAGGTGAAATGATATGCAGTCGACGTTCGCACAACACCACCATAGAATTACATAAAAGATAAAAACTAGACAAAATACCAACACGTGTCATATATAAATCATGGTCAATTCATCCTATGCCCCCAGGAACATGAGAGAACTACTCACAACGCAAAGACATGATATGATTCAATGGTATAAGTGATACAACACAATCTGAAAATATAATCTCCCCACGAAACAATGACAAGTAGCAATTCACAAACGTGTAGAATAGTACTTAGACAATAGCTAGGGTTCGAACAATCTCAAACTATGAGGGGGATGAAGTGGATCACGAAGATGGTGATGGAGATGGTGCTGGTCTTGACGGTGGTGTTGATGGAAACTCCGCAGGGGGATGGAGGAGCCTTTCGAAGGTGATCCGGCGGCGTTTCCCCCCTCCTGTCTTCTCCGGCGGCAGCCTTCTAACTCTCTGTTTCGTGGTTTTGTGTTTCACCGCCGCCTCCTCGCGAAACTCCTCGGAGGACTATATTTATAGTTCGTTTTAGGTCAAGACGAGCCACAGAGACGAAAATGGACGGCATCGGAGCCACAAGGCCCAAGATGAGGGGACCCACGTGGCCAAGCAATCTGACCACGTGGGCCCACCTCTTTTGGAAATCGGGTCTCCGTTTGTTCGCTTCCTTCGCTCCTACGCTTCGCTCCTTTCAAAAAATGATCTCCGTAAAATATTAGGTCATTTGGACGTTGTTTGGGTCCCTAAAAGTCAAAAAGATGGAAAAAGGGGTTTTCTGGTTCTGCAGGGTTAATTCCAAATAAATGGGGAACTGTGAATTATCCTCTAAAATCATTATAAAACATAAATATAACTCATATATGATGCAAATAAGTTGGAATATCAAGTAATAAAATGTAAAGTTCATGTATGCATTTTACATGCATGAGGGCTCTGCCGCTGCGGAGCCTTCTGCAGGTGGTGGCGACGACTAGTTCAGGCTGAGGACGGCGGCGACTCGCCTTGCCTATTGCAGCAGCGCGGCTAGGGCTTTACGGGGCCGTCTGGGCTCGGCCGAGCCAGTGTGGGCCTGGTGTGCCCCGGCTGCTCTGCCTGGCCGATGACTGTCTCCCGGCGGTTGAGGTGGATTCCTCCTGCACGACTGTGAGGCTGCTGATCCTCGACTCGACGATGTTGTATGCCCCTATCTTGCAGGCCACATGCCAGTGTTCATGAAGAGGCAGATGATGGTGACTTCAAAATCGTGGCGGCGCATGCTTTTGCTCCGTTGCTCCAGGGTGTGGACGGGGGTCGGGAGAAATCTGTGTCGGCTTGTCTGACCCTGACGTGGTGCCCTTCATTCTTGTAGGGCGTCACGGGAATCCCCTGTCCGCTGTACTCTGCGTGCCGGAGGAAACCCTAGGACCGTTCGTTCGGGCAGTAGTGCTGGAAACGGCATCCTTCTTGAAGCTGTTGCTTGGTATGGGGTGCTTGGAGCGTGGTGGAGCAAAGTCGCACGGCGCAACGGTTGCGAGTTACCATTGTTTTGTCAATTCGCCTTTGCTTTCATTTATTTTCTATTTGGGCATGTTTGTGCTGCTGCCCCGGCATTTCCTTTGGTTCGAACTGTTGTATCAGTGTGGTTGCTATATTTATATAGCGGGACGTAAGCCTGTTTCGGAACATACAAATATGCCGAAGAAAAACTGATATTATAGGACAACATATATGTGCCGTATACCAAAATATAGCCGTGTAACAGATTAAAATCCTTTTTCAGGTGTATCATTGGATTAAAAAGCCTTTATCAAAATTAAAAAGGAACATGGGTATTATACATTTACTTGTATTTTCGCTGAAACCTTTGCTATGAGCTATAAACATGCTGTGTTCATCCATAAACAGATCTCTTCGTGATCCGTCGGCATTCACTGTTTTGCCAAAGCCGCCATGCAAAATTACTCCAACAATGTAAAGTTCTTCTACATACGAAAACTCATAGATGTGACAAGTGATCTGTTGTGATCCGCAGAGGTCGGATCAATATACATCGCCTTCCAAGCCTCTGCCTGATCTCGCGCCCTGCAGCTGCGACGAGACGCAGCGGACGGGCTCGACGAGCAACCCTTGTCCAGCCGCGGCCGCCGCCATGAGTTGCGTCGCCGTCATGTCTCTCGCCCTGGCCCTCATCTCCAGCAGGCCACGGTCTATCTCCGCCTCGTGCCTCGCCAGCAGCGGCCGGAGGTACCGATCATAGACATGCCCCGCGCCCTGGAAGAACGCAGTTTCACGTTCAGAGTTAGTCATAAACTGAAACTGCTGTTCCTGAAATTTTTATGGTGGCCGATCGACTGCAATGCTTACTCGCGTGTTGGGATGCCAGAGGTAGACGAAGAGCGCCAGCTTCGCCTCGCCGTACATGGGCACCCACGACACCGCGCAATCCAACCTCTCGACAACCGTCAGGCGTCAGCGACGCTACGAGAACCCTGCAGCGACACCAGTTCAGATTCTTCAGAAGAATGCATGATGGTGAAACTTTAGTGCATGACGAATTGACGATTTCAATGTGCTTTATTACCAGTACTGGCACCAGAAAAGCAACTGCTCCATCTCCCTCGGGTGCCGTTCCAGCGTCTTGTAGCAGTCGTACGCCGGGTAGGCGTACCCTAGTGCCAGGCTGCAGCGTCCAAGAGCGAGAATTAGGCTGGATTCATGGTGAATCGAAGGACCTTTGTTTGGACAGAAATCGGCACTGATACTCACGTTAGTAGCCTAGTGATGAATGACACCGCCATCTTCCGCTACTGGAAAGGTAGAAAACGAAGCCCTGTAATAAGATAATAATGTTCAGAGATTTTTTTGACCGGCAACGGCAGGAGCTCTGCCTTATTCATTAAAGGTAGGGGGAATAGAGTACAAGTTACAACAACACCACGAACAGCCCAACGGCGTTCGAACTCACACTTTTAACACTCAAGGAACAGCAACTGAACAAAACAGTTCAGAGCAAATAAAATCATAAGAACGCCTGATCGCCAGATGCGATCGACAAAAGCTGAAGGTCAGCCTGAATGAGGGCCGACAAAGCCAGCGCTGGCATGGACTCGTCCTGGAAGAGACGTCTTCCTCTTTCCTTCCACAGATGCCAGATGATGTAGATCGACAGTGAAATCTGACGCTTCTTTAGCTGGTCAGCCTTGCCGCGGTTAACAACAGCCCACCACGCACCTAGGGTAGACGAACACGCGGCCATCTGCACTACCTGAGGATCTGAGGCCTGAAAACAATGCCAAACTTCTCGTGCAAACGGGCAGGACAGAGCAAGGTGTGAGGCCGTCTCGAAACTCTGGTCACACAAGCAACAGTTGTCACTGTGGGTCAAGCCGTGGGCACGCCGTTTCTCAGCAGTCCAATTGCGGTATTGAAGCGCAAGCCAGAAAAAGAACTTGACTTTGCCCTCCGCGTGTATCTTCCAAACCTTGTCAAGACTTGGTTGTTGTATTCTTCCCAGGAATTGCACATTGTATGCCGAGCTCGCCGAGTACTGGCCGTCAGTAGTGAAACGCCAGGAGATGGTGTCACTCACATCATTCAGAACCACTTGCTGCAACAAAAGCCAAAGGTTGATGAACTGATCAAGCTGTGCCTCGGACGTGATTCTCTGCAGGCCTCTGAGCCATCTGTCATTGGTCATAGCCTCCTTCACCGAAAGGTTCTTCCGCGCAGCCAAAGGGAAACAGAGTGGCGCGATCTGCTTGGGTGCCTTGCCGTCAAGCCATTTATCAGCCCAAAACCTGGCGATCTCGCCATTGCCCAGATGGATCGTGGTGCAAGCCGAGAAAAGGTCCCTATCGACCTTGTCACACGGGGTCTCTGCACCAACCCATGGCCTCGAACGTTCAGTCCACCGGAACCATTCCCAGCGAAGGCGAAGAGCTCTACTAAAAGCCTGCATCTCCTTGATACCCAGCCCTCCAAGAGAAGTTGGAGCACAGACTTTGGACCAGCTGACCAGACATTTTCCACCAGAGGCCTCTTCATCTGGAGACCAAAGGAAATTTCGGCGAAGCTTGTTGAACGTTTAATCATCCACTTTTCAGGCGGGAAAACTGTCAAGAAATAGGTTGCCGTGGCAGTAAGGGCGCTGTTGATCAAAGCAAGTCTGCCCTTGCGGTTCAAAAAATTTCCTTTCCACCCTTTCAGCCTGCCCATGGCTCTATCAAGAAGGAACTGCACCTCCACTCTTCTAGGCTTTCTGAAACTAAGCGGCAACCCCAAGTATTGGCAAGGGAACTCTCCCTGTGCCCCTCCAAAGTCAGCCAACACCGCTGAGAGATCAATTCCTTGGCAAGCAACAGGATATGCCACACACTTTTCCAGACTCGTGCGCAGGCCAGAAACATTGCCGAACAAAAGCAGGATTTGTTGCACTGCCGTGATGTCGGCACTGTAGGGGTTGACGAAGAGCGCAGCATCATCCGCATAGAAACTTGCCCTTATTGTAGCCGCCCTTAAATGGAGCTCAGAAAGCACACCCTCAGTTGTGGCCAGCTCAAACAGACGCTGAAGTGGCTCCATTGCCAAGATAAAGAGCATGGGTGACAAAGGGTCACCCTGCCTTAGGCCTCTCTTGTGATTGAACGGTTTGCCCAAGCTGCCATTCAAAAGGATGCGCGACGAGGAGGATGCCAGAAGCAGTGAAACAATATCACGCCAACGCTGCCCAAAGCCCATCTGGCCAAGAACCCGCAGGAGGAAACCCCAGTTGAGCGAATCAAACGCTTTTGCAATATCAAGCTTAAGAAACAGCAGAGGATTCTTCTTTCTGTGCGCTTCTCGGATCACATTTCTGACATAGAGGAAATTATCCTGGATCGATCTTCCTCTAATGAACGCACTTTGCCCAGCAGAGACAAGCTTGGGCAGCTCAGGAGCCAATCTGTTGGCCAACAATTTACAAAGAATTTTCGCTGCACTGTGCATCAAACTGATCGGCCTATAGTCCTTAGCATCTGCAGCATCATTTTTCTTCGGCAGCAACACAATGTTGGCAGAATTGAGCAGCCTCCAGTGCTTTCCTTTGAGTGAGTGCATTTGGTTCATAGCAGCCAGCAGGTCAAGGTGGATGATAGGCCAGCACTTCTTGAAGAAATCTCCAATAAAACCATCAGGCCCTGGTGCTTTTTCCCCATGCAGCCCATCAATGGTGCTTTTCAGCTCAGTCAGGGAAAAGGGTAGATCAAGGTGAGCGAGCCCCACCCTCTGAATGTTCAAAGCCTCCCAGTTTAAATCTGCTTCAGCCTGCACCCTTGTGCCCATCAGATTCGTGAAGTGGTTGAGCAACACCTCAGCTTTCTGCCCATGATTAGAGACACTGCCATTAGGCCCAAGCAGGGATGGAATGTGATTCTTTCGTCGCCTTCCATTAGCTCGCAAGTGAAAAAATCGAGTGTTGGCGTCTCCTTCCCTTATCCAGGCAACCCTGGATCGTTGCCTCCATCTCGTCCTGTCAATTGCCGCAACCCCTAGAAGCTTGTTTTTCAGCATTGACCGTAACTCACGCTCCTCTTGCGTCAGTTCCCTGTCCTCTTGGGCGACATCAAGGCTGAAGATTACCTCATCCGCAATTGCAGACACGAATTTGGCCCATCTGACCTTGCCCCTATTCCAGTTCTTCAGGGCCTTCGCCGTTCTACTCAGTTTAGTGTGCAAAACTCTTATTGCATCCTTGGATTTGACAGGTTTTTCCCATGCTTTCTGTACCACCGGCAGGAAGTCCTCTTGCAACAGCCAATGGCTCTCGAATCTGAATCCAGCGAAATGCTTCCTGTCCATTTTACTCAGCAACAAAGGTGAATGGTCCGAGACGTTGGAGGAAGCAGAGGTCAGCTGAAACTGAGGGTGAGCGGCATCCCAATCTTTGGAGACAAGCACTCTATCGATCCGAGTCTGAGTTGCATTCTCCCTCCCATTGGACCATGTAAACCTTTTACCAAACAAAGGGTAATCAATCAACTGAAGATCCTGAATGACGGTTCTGAATTGCCTGATTAGCCGCAGGTTCAGGTTGCCATTATTCTTCTCGGCTGCGCTGCAAATCAAGTTGAAATCTCCAAGAACCATCCACTTATCCTGTACAACAGACTTGATGAATCTAATCTCCTGCATGAACTCTTGTTTTCGATCATCTTCCTGCGGACCATACACTCCTGTGATCGCCCAAGTGGCATTGTCTGCACGGTGCAAGATGGTACCCGAGATGGAAAACTGACAGGCAGCCAACAAAGGTTCGGGCGAAATCTGAAAGTCATTCGTGCAGGCAATCAGCACTCCGCCCTTTGAACCAATCGCCGGCAGATAGATGAAACTATCCCCAAACTTAGGTCCAAGCATCTCCACCACCAACGAGCGGGTCATCAACTCAATTTTCAACTCTTGCAGGCAAACAACATTACAAGATTTATCTGAGAAGAACAACTGCAGGGCACGCCGCTTGGCCGGGTTGTTTGCCCCTCTAACATTCCACACCAACACTGACAACTCATGGGGAGAACCAACACTCACATGAACTACAGAAAGAGGAGAACGATACATTGGGAAACAGTGGGGGAACACTCACGCAGACAGGGGACCTAGACGGCGAACCCCAATCCCGCCGGCTGAACCTGATTGGTGTTGCCACCTCCGACAAGAGCAGTGACCGCTCCGACAAAGGCGGGCGTGACGGGCTTCGAGTACATCTGACTGTACTTCGTCAGATCCGCCGGCTGCGGGATGGCGTCCTCCGCGAGCAGGCCACTCTTCTTAAGCAGGACGAGCTTGACCTTCTCCATGGTCGTCCAGCCGGTGTTGGGCTTGGCGGCCAGACGCCCACTCCTCTTGATCTTCTTCTCTTCATCAGTGCTCTGCGTCTCTGTTTCGTCGACCTCTGTTGCTACTGGAGCCGTCGGAGGAGAGGGTAACAGCGGTTCCTCCATTGGCCTCGCTAGGTTTGCCAGGAAGGCCTCCAGCGGATCCTTGCTGGACTGCTCCTTTGCGCCCAACAACTCAAGGCCCAAGACTGGCCCAACTTGCAACGCAGCCAGAGCGATCGAACTTGGCCCATCAACTTGATCTGTACCAAAACCTTCCCTAGGAGAGTGCGGCCCAAAGAGCCCATCTTCTGAGGCTGGATCAACGGAGGTGACACGAACCTCCACGACCACCTCCTTCTGCGCTGAACCCTGCACCCCTTGTCTGTTTCTTTTACCCCATCTTCTGCCAAACTGCCCAGTGGTGGGCAAACTTGCTCTGCATGGCCCTGCGCATCGAGCTGGCCAACCGTCAACCCCTCAGACACAGTCCCTTTCGGGCCTTCCGGCGTGGTCGCATGCTGACCAGAGGACAGCTCTGCATCAAGCAGATGTGGCATGCATGCCGCCTGGCTTCCGCTGCACCCCTCCATGCGTTGGCCGAGACTGCGGGAACTGCTTCTCCGCAACGCCCATTGGCTCTTGGTCGTGCTCCCTGTCCTGCGCCTGCCTGCCGTCCAACAGAGCAACCGGTCCCACCTCGAGCCCTGCCAGCTGACGATGGTACGAGCCGCTTGGCCCACCTCGCTGGTGTGCCCTGTCCCTTGCCTCCGGATCTTGGTTCCGCCGCGGTCGCCAGACGCCGCCGCCAGCGCCGGCTCCGCCGCCACCGCTATCCTTGTTCCGCCGACCATTTGCGGCACCAGCACCTCCTCCACCGCCACCACTGCCGTCCCGCCTGTCCGGGTAGCGAAGCCGTGCATGCGCCGACGTCCTAGGCAGCGGAGTCGGGAACGTACCATCCTCATACCCCAGGAACCACCGATGCTTCCAGGTGATGGGGAAAACATCCGACATGGAGACGTTGGAGGGGATGCCGCTGACGCCGCTCGAACCGGAGCGATGACTCGCCGGGCTTGCACCTGGAGAACCCGAGTAGTCCAGCACCCTATCAAGGTGCAGGATCACATCGTGCTGCAGGGTTCTAAGCGGCCCGGAACGCCCGACTGGATCAGCTTCGATGCCGAACTCCGGGAAGTGCATCAGCGGCGAGCCCACCTCGATTGGCTCCTCCAGGTCAAGCTGGCCACGCCTGGCCAGCTTCGTGAGATCCTGCATCCACACCCAAACCTTGCAGCAAGCCGAGTCCTCCTTGGAGTTCAAGGACTCGTCGATGCAGTCGATGATGTCCGTGTCGCCGAAGAGCCCTCTCACCGTCTCCACCTGATGCGCGTCCGCCGGCACCCCCTCGATGCAAACGCGCGCCTTGTAGCACAGCTTCCCAGCTTTGGCCTTCCGGAACCGCGTCCATGGCGTGAGCATGAAGGCGATCGGTCCCGCCATTGGCGACACCGTCTCCACCTTACCCCGCCACTGCACAGCCACGTTGCGCGCGGCGATGGTGTCGAAGACGAGCAGATACTCTCCAACTGCACCCATGGTCACCTCAATGGTCGAGTCCGGCATCTGGAAGTGGTAGCCGATGATGCGAGCGACGTCGGCCAACTCCAGGTCCGGGCACCTTCCCACCGCGACCGCCACCACACCACGCGTGGAAAGCCTCCTGTCCCTCTGCGCGCGCACCAACGCCGGCCTCATCTCCGCATCGGACGCCGGCGCCGCCATGCTTCTTGCCGCCGGGCCTGACCTTGCTCCTGCAGCTTCCGAGGCCTTTCCTAGCCCCTGAGACGACGCAGTCACCGCCGCCGCACCCTTGTCTCCCTTCTCCGCCTGCTCCCCTTGGCACCACCTTGCTCTGTGTCCAGACTCTCCGCACAAAAGACACTTGGGAAGGCTATGGCAGTTGGCTACACGGTGCTCCGGTGAAAAGCACTTGAAGCACTTGCCCCTTGCCTTCCTAAATAGCATCTCCTTGAAGCGGGACATGGGCAACGGCCTCCTCCTCTCATCAATCCTCTCTCGCCTCCTCCTACCAACCAGCTGCCAAGGGGCGTTATTGCCATTGATGGAGGTGGTTGGCCCTCTCTGCCTAGGAGCAGAAACCTCGGCCCTGAGCTGCGGACGCGAAACCCCGGAGGTGGCTGGCTCTCTCTGCGAAGGTACGGAGACTTCGGATCTCAGCAGCGGATGCGAAACCCCGGAGCTCGGCATGGGCTGCGCTGCAGGCGCCATTAACACCTCCCTGAAAGTAGCTGGCCCGGCCACAGACGCCGTAGCTCCAGCCTGCACCTCCGAGAGACGCTGCGCACCCTCAGGGATAGGGCCGGCAGGCGGGCCCGGCAGCGAGACGGGGACCAGCGACTGGCAGGAAGCGGAGGCCATGGCGAGCGCCGCCGTCGCCGAGGAGGCGACGACGAAGGCGGAGCGGAGCGGTGTCTACCCTGGGCTGGCTTTGGGACGCAGTGATGTGTGTTCTAATGTTCAGAGATTTACCATCCAAAAAAAAAAAATGTTCAGAGATTTACCATCCAAAAAAAATGTTCAGAGATTCACGGTTTTTCGAGAAAAAAACAGATAATGCGAAGAGGCATAGAATGATCCTCCATCCATTGGCCTGATGTGCACGCGATATGCTGGAATCATCAATCGCATGATGTGCACCAAGTTGAAATGATCCGTGTTCGCGAACAAGGGAGAAGTGACAAGCAAACATGCAGTAAACCAAACAAACGAGGAGGGAAGAGGCATCGTTGCCCTGAAGATTACCTCGTGGATTAGTTCTATCTCCTTCAATGAATGGGATCGATTGGATTTGTGGAACTGGAATGGGAAGGGCAAGGCCTAGTAGTTTGAATATTGGGCGAGCGGTTATGCTGGAGGTGGGGATGCGTTCAACCGCCGTGTCGTCGTTTCGCGCCATTGGGCTCCGGAGAGACGCGCAGTTGCAACTGAAAAGCAGAAAGACCTTGCACAAGCACCTCGAGTAAATGACACTGGCGGTCACACAACTCGTCCGCTATGTGCACTTAAGTCACACAACTGGAAAACGGGATTTTTTGGTCACACAACTGGACTTTTGGTGCACGCAGGTCACAAACCCCACATGTCAGTCCGTTTTCCGTTGCAGGAGTGCTGACGTGGACACGTAATTGTGCAGAAAACCCCCTGTATTTTTGACATTTTGCAGAAAACCCCCTGTAATTGGACCCAAATTTGGGTTTTTTGCGAAATGTCCAAAAATATAGGGGGTTTTCTGCAAATTTACGTGTCCACGTCAGCACTCCTGCAACGGAAAACGGACTGACATGTGGGGTTTGTGATCTGCGTGCACCAAAAGTCCAGTTGTGTGACCAAAAAATCCCGTTTTCCAGTTGTGTGACTTAAGTGCACATAGCGGACGAGTTGTGTGACCGCCAGTGCCATTTACTCAAGCACCTCCACAGGTGCGTAACTTCGCCCTTTTCTGGGCTGTGCCGTGTGCATGCCCGATGTGCCATGGGGAAGCATGGCAGGTAACAACAAAATTTCAGAACTTTGCCCCTCCATTCATTCATGTGGTGATGTTATGCGACGTGTCTGCCTGAAAGATTGGGAGGAAAAGGCTCGAATCTGGTAAAAAGAGGAATTCTTTTGATTCTGTTCATGCTGTCAACTCTTGAATTTCATAGTGCAGAGATGCTATGTTACATGTATGTCACATGTCCAATGCAAGTCTCACTGGGAAGCCAATACATATTGGCACAAAGCCACCAAGACCGAACCGCCTCAGAATAAACAAATGGAATTTGCTCTACAAATACAATACCCATAGCTACAACAGGTACATCGGCAAACCAGACACAAACAAGAAAAAATATGACACTAATAACTACTGCTAATCACCCATCTAAGTGATGGCCAGTCAACAAATCTGCAGGACATCTCACTGGTTCCACACTACCAGTCAACCAGTCCATCGTCGTTGCCACAAAAATCTCTTGATTGTGCATGCTCTATGTGAATGTCTTCGCGATGGACGAAGTGGTGACCAGACCGGAGAGCAGACCTACCAAGGTGCCGCTGTTGTACGTGCTCGACTCTGTCTGCACCGCATTGTCACGCAAGTCCACGAAAGAGTCGTTCTGAAATGGACCGCCAACAAGGGCTCCCGTGGCGATATTCGGGTTCGGACTGGTTGAGTGGAGATAATCAAATCCTTTGCAGCCTGTTTTCGCATCTGCAGGAATCGACGCCCCCCTGTGGTGTACCTGTTGTGGGTAGCTGCTCCCGTACCCTACGAGGTAGCTAAGCTTCATTGGGTTGTCACCCAATATGTAATTCGCCTGACATGACAAATGGCAAAATAAATAAGATATGATGTCAACAAAAGATGGTTTACTGCATGCTTCGCAAAACTTCAGAAACTGCAAACTAAAAATACAGAAAATGCCTAGCCGGAATAGTAGTCTGCAAGGTTTTAAGTAGTTCACCTGTGATATAGCAAAATTGCGTATATCTGTTGGACTAAAATACTTTCCACTGCACTCTACTGCTGCTGTTTGTGACGTCAGCATGTAGTCACTGTAAACAACAGCAAGGAATGCTGCATTTGTGGCATGCTGGAGAGAATTCCACCCACTTATCCACACCAACCCTCCTGCATTGAGAATATTATGATATAGTGAAACTATGCACAGTTTTTATACATACCATGAAGTTCTATACCCAGATAGGGAACGTCTCAATGGACTCATAAAACCAAATCAAACAGCCAAAAACTTTAACGTACCGCCAGTCCTACTCCCGGTGGCTGACGGAGAATCTGGTAGAAGACCACAAATGACAGCTTCAGCAGTGTCTCTGTACGATTTGAGTCCCATGTTTTCAGCATTAGATGTCTGTTTGGATCCGAAGAAATTGACTCTTGACAAGAGAACCTGCAGAGAACAGATAAATATCACTTAAGGTTCTTATCCTTGTAAGAGGAGCGAACTACAATGAGAACCTTCTAAAGGAATTCCTTCGGTTTAGTTCATGCAAACCTGTGTCCCGGGGAGTTTGTCATCCCAGCTGAACCATGTTGGCCTTCCCCAATCAGCATAAGCTTTGCCATTCTGTACAGTCACATAACTGAGATACGTCTGATCTCCTGTGGCGTGATAGAGCCAACTCGCTGCCCACAGGAGCTCATCAACATAACCAGTTGAATTATAGTAGTTCTGGAGCTTCGGGTAGGTGTCACTGGAGATGCCTCTGTAAGTATCAGCGAAAGTAAACAATTTCTGTGCGTGTTGAAGAAGTGTATCAGAATATGTAGTATCACTGGATTTGAAAACCATTGATGCTGCTGCCATGGCCGCTGCTGCCTCAGCGGCGACATCTGATCCAGGAGACTTCGCATTAATCTGTGTGAGCGGCCTTTTCTCAGTCATTGTTTCTGGCCTTTGCCAGCAGTTGTGGTCTAGGTCAGGGTCCCAACCTACAGGGTAACAGTTTTAAAAATGCTAGTCCCAGTGATTAAACAAAAAGACAATGGTGTATCACTTGCTGTTCTTAAGAAATAAACAATGTTTTAAATGCCTGAAGCTGAACTTGGATTCCCAAATGATGATTCTTCCTTAGATGGACAAACAGCAATAAATCAATTCAGTTGCCAAATATACTAATGCAGTAATGCTTACATCTGATTTCACGGAATTGCAGCTTAAAATGAATGATTTACCATAGCCTACAGGATACAGACTAAAAAGATTATTCTTAAGGAAAGAGTTTGTTTACAATGTTACATTGTACTCTATGATTCCGTAGGCATGCACTTTACACCCTGCCCAATATCACGGACTAAACTCAGGTGACTGAATCACTTGAGATCCCGTACTATCAAGGGTTAACTTTACAATTTCATCTTATGGTTGTAAACTGTTATAAAGTCCAACTCGGATTCAACTTTGAAAACATTCTCTTGGGCTACCACATAATGAAGGTTTCGCTAATTCTCATTCGAATGAGAAATTAAGTTAGCCATAATGAAAGAAAGCAGCTAAAAAGACAAAACAAGGAAAATGCAAGGCAAGGAAAGGAACATCGAATTTTGCTTTGTCCATCCAATCACTAGCCAGGATCACAACAAATGTGTCATTTTGAACATATGAAGCAGACAACTAAGTGCCTCCTAAATATTAGGTGTCCTGATCATGACATCTCACCTGGACTCTTGATTCCCTAACAACCAAACTCTCCCCTCTACTATGCTACCAACAGACCCCAATAGTAAACCCACAACTCAAGCTATTTTATTTTCTAAGAAAATCAAGCTATTTAACCAAATCTTCATCCTAATTCCTAAAATGTGCGCTAAACTCTGTACCTAAATGCAGAGAAGTACACAACAGCACTAACCTGAATGTACAACACGTTGTCAGAAGGATGCGCCGCAATGAGGAAATCCGTGATCCACCGGAGCCCGTCCAGCGCAGGGTCCAGCTGCTTGGCGGCGGTCATCTGATCCCCGTACTCGAGCACGGACCACGCGAGCACCGTCGCCGTGAACGCCATGGGGAAGGTGAACTTCATATGATCCCCAGCATCGTACAGCCCCTTGGAGAGATCCAGCTTCGCCTCTTTCCCGTCGTCCAGCGCAGAGTCGCCCCGCCACGGGATCTGGTTGTCCACCAGCTTCCCGGCTGCAAGAAAGAATGGTAGAGTTAACAAGATTTCTCGAACTGAAGCGCTATGGCTGGCGATTTCGCTCTGCCGACATCCCAAGCAGAGCATTACAGTCTGGGATTGCCAAAGCAAAAAAAGTTCCCATGCTAAAGGAAGGGGCGACTATGGTCTGGAAAGCAACTAATTACGAGCGAGGAATTGAGCGGAATCTGCGAGCCAGCCCACACTGCCGGCAACATCAAAGCGAAATTCCGAAAAAGTACAGACTTTTGTTTGCGGTACTGAGCAGAGAAGCTCTCGGGTTTCAGAAGTCAAAATCATCATCCAATTATGGAAAGATAAATCAGTGGAAAGTTTGCCCAAAAATCTACGCGGGACAGCAAAATTCTGCACCGCGGTCCACCAGAACACCCGAAGCGAGCGAGCTGGCCTCTCGACCTACCATTGCGTGGGTGGCGTGCGACTGAATCTACTGACGAAGCGAAACAACACCAAACGAGCCTGCGATCTCGGCGCGACAAATGGAGCAAATTTCTCGAAGCCAAAACGTGGAACCGCGAGAGCATTTGCGCGGGTTAGAGTAGTTTTGGCGGCGGCGCCGGCACTCACCTTTCTGGACCTGGAAGAACTGGAGCGCGACGCCGAGCGAGTCGCCGTACTTGGAGTCGATGGCCCCAGGCGGGCCGGGGACGGGGAGCGGCTTGGGACGGCGGCCGGAGCCTCCTCCCCCGGGCTTCCGCTTCATGATGGCGACCACCGCCGCCGTGGCCACCAGCGCCAGCACCAGGGCCACGATGAGCCAGCCGCAGCAGCCCCCCCTCTTGGACCCCATCTCGCTCCACTCGCTCCTATCGCATTCACTCACGGCCTCCTCCGGTGCTCGGGCCGGCGTCTGCGTGGGAGGAGCTAGCTCGGCAGTTCGCTGCTGCAGTTAACTAGGATCGCCGCGCGGCGGATGGGGGCGGGTTGGTGCGGTGAGGTGGCCGTGGTGGTGGTACTGGCCCGGGATTGTTGGGTGCACGGTCGCGGGAGAATGGGGTGGGAGGTGTGGGTCGCTGGAGGTGGGGCCGAGAGGACGTGGTGGGTTCAGTGGGGCCAACTGGCAGTGGGAGCGTGGGACTGAGTGATGGCCGGGACGCGTCGGGTGGCGAGAGGTGCGGAGTCGAGCACCGACAGGGGTATGGTACCTCGTCGGTGGGGCCAGCGGTAACGACTAAATAACTATCGGACCATGTCCTGATTTTTTTTTCGAAAGTTGCTGACTATACACTCACCTAGGAGCCATGCACCCACACCCTACCCTACCCTATGAGCACCTCCGAAAGACTGAGCCGACGGATCAGGTTTTGAAATTGACGAAATCACCAAGGGCGTCTCGCTATCGACGGAAACGTCGCATACCTCTGAAAAATATTCCGTCTAAATAAAAAATACCAGCATCTAACTGGAAACTCTGATGGGCTGGAGTACAACCACGCTTCTAACGATTCTACCACGGGCAGGTTCCCCCATGTTCTGTATTTCTCCCGGTGGTGTGCGTGCGTACACATAACCGTACATCACAGAAATAGAGGCCAATACGGGAGACCATCTCTCGGTGGTTTGAACCTTTTAAACAAAATTTGGGTGGCCCAAAATAGCAAGTCCACTATATGAATAACGGGATAATAATAATGAGTGTAATAATAATGAAAATGATGCTTACCCCTATTCATATTAATTGTCACTGAATCGGAAGTATGTAGCACTAATACATATTTCAAGGGAGTAGTAATGTTTAATTTCATATCACCCAAAAAGGAGCTTTGGTCGCTGGGTCGAATAAGAAGAGCGGTAGAAGGAGGAGGATGAACGACATCGTTAGACAAGTTAGGGTGCCGGTGAGATGCTGTCAACCGTCTTTTAAGTGTGGTGGGTGCCTATTACCTGTACGGCCAATCGATGGGCGTCCATGATCGCCCTCCTCTTCCTTGGTCCTCTTTACACCTTTCTTCCATTGTTGGAATCGTATTGTCATAGATTCTACTTACTAGAATCATGTGGAATTGATCAAATCAGTTTGTATGACGGGAGGTGGAGGCAAGCACTCGTGTAGATTTCCAAGGCAAAAGCGGCTACTGACTATTGTAGTCAAAGCTCTTTTGCCAAACTTCTAAAGATTCAATCACCAGCATATTTGAAACGTTTTTTTATTGGATGTATGAACTCAATATGCATAGTTTTTCTCGAAATTTTATGTACTATGTTTTATGGTTATATTGCAGCATAAGTGAATGGCTAAAGTTATATCTCAAAGACGGTGTGAATGTCTATTAGATCGGAATTATGAAGAGCAAATAAAGTAAGAAAATGGTCAGAGTTATACGTTAATGACCGTGTCGATATATAAAACATCAAAATATTGAAGAACAAATAAAGTAAAAAAATGAAAAATATCCATTAAAAAACGATCCCAAACTTTCATGTGCTTTGTAACCTCTAATTGGTAGTGTATTTTACCGAAAATTCCAAGAGCATACTCTGTCCCGGCACGGAAAAAAAATCTTGATTATCGGTCATCCCATCGCTTGTACTTCTTCCGTACGGGAAAACTTGATACAAATTTGTCTAAATACATACATCTAAATACATTTATATTTAGACAAATACGTGTCAAATATTTTCGGACGGAGGGAGTACTTAGCTTCTCGTTTACGTGAGCGCATCTGGCGGCAAGAGGGGCCGTGGCGCGATGATCGTTCTACCTTGCATTAGCTAGAACATCCATCACAAGATGCAAGAAAGCATGATTGCTATTCGAGGGCGTCTCGTGGCACGCGCGAGGTCACCGATCGATCGAGCTGGATAAGTTGCTATAGCAGTGGCACACCTCACACCTTGCGTCCGATCCAATCCAGCATTATTTAGCGGTGATGATGGTGGCTGGCTGTCTGGCTGAGGCGACACGGATAATGCAGTTGTTTGTGCTGATAGCGATTAGCGGGCGAGAGAGCACGTGATTGTTTTTTAAAAATCAGAGACGAACCCCCTGCGAACTCGGAGTACGGAGATCTCCGGGAATGCCTGCAATTGGAATAATCTTGTGGAGACTTACTATTTATACTCGGTTTAAAAATGATTACGCAGCGGCAAATTGTTGATCTCAGCGGACGGCAGTGCCACTTGAGTAAAGTATACTGATCTAAAACCCACCATGTTAATTAAGCCTAAGCTGGGCTTTCAACCTAATAGCAAACTACTACTAAATCGGATCGACAAGCAGCGACTGGATGATGATGTCTTGCCATTGCAGAATCGTCGTATGGATCTGCATGTACATTACGGGAAACAACCTGAGTCCCTGACGCTTCTGAAGCCGATAGATTGATAATCATCCAAGATATCACGGCACGGCAGATAGTCGCCATTTGGCGTGTCGATCTACCTCGCGAGGAGCTCAGGAGAGAAACCAGGTCAGGGATCCAAATCTCGGCACATGTCTGCATCCGAATCAGATTACGCGTCACAGTCCGTCGGTCAGTGAGCCACAGCTAGCTAGTATTATCTCGACCAGAATACTGGTAGTGGCAGCGGCACCAGAGTTTCAGTTCCAGTACAGCACAGCACGCACCTGCAGGCTGCAGCTGGAGGAGGAGGAGCCCCTGTGCCCTAGTAGGTAGCAGCAAATATCCCCGGGTCTTTTGTTCAGCATCTCTAGCCACTCTGAAGAGAAGCGGCCATGAACGATTCAGGATTCGTGCAAGCAACCACCTGTCTGCTCTTCTCAGCTGCGGGTGCCAAGCCCATTTCTTCCGCACAGGTTTCTTGGCTTCTTGGTGATGCATGTAATACGGTAAAGGGAACAATGATGTCTCACCTCGTGGTTGTTAGCCTGGACGCCACCAAAGACACGAACCCTTGCTGGTATAATGATGTACTGCCGTCTGCCGATAACAAATTCCGACCAAGAATTTTGACAAATGCATTCTGTATGTACCGAGGGACACAGAGTTCATTGCATGGATCCAGGGATTAAGACTAATCTTTCAAGCATTTAAGCACTGGGCTTAACTGCTCATAGCTACCTGTTACCGACATCGTGCATTTGCACGGCCGCGCCTCTGGCTCCAGCAGCAATCCGTTACTACAATGTAACTGTACATAGAGCCACAGAGGAACGAACGATCTGGGGAAACATTCCTTGTGTAATCAATAAAAAGTTAGTATGAATTGTCAGTAGTTCAAGGGACAGAAGTACATAAGCATAGTACAAACATTCTTTTTTTGCCAATGCAAAAAAAAAAAAATGAATCAATGATATCCTACAGGATAACTCTGAGTTATCTGCAAAACCCAGTTACACACCGTGGACAGTGGATGGTGATCTCCGGCCCTTCACGAAGCGTCTGCATTGGCAAGTTAACGATAAAATGGGGAACCCTCTTGGTGAAGTATTCATCAATCCGCATACAGGCCCTTCAGAGTTACCTTTGTATCATGGTAATAGGAATGAATGGACACAAGTTCAAAGGGACATAAAGGACGGTAATTTTCAGAATTGTCACCACTTGATTCGGCCAAAACAAAGTAATGATCTCCTCATAAGTCGACTTGTCCGCAAAACCCGACTATACTGTGGACAGTATATGAAGATTTCCAATCCCGCAAGAAATGACGCATTTTGGTAAAAGGTCAGATATAACTGAGCCAGAATAAATCTTCTTGCAGGCCCTTCAGAAGCACCATTACATCCCATTAAGCTGGAAATCTCTATATCTGATAGTATGCAATAACAGGCATAGCACATCCATATGGGGCCAGCAGCAACTACAGAAAAATAAAGGACATAACTTCTTCACTTAAGAGGATCGGAAGTTTCACGACAAATGCCGTATAAGCATGAATACATGATCAAAGCACTTTCCATCATTGTAACCATGTTTGATACTAGTTACAGCAATAGATTTGGCTGATTTTTCTTTAAAGTGAGAATCTAGTACCATGTATGCACTGTCAATGCTACCCATGGAGAAAAAACATTGGTAGTATCATCAGCATGATTAGTCTACTGTCAAACACTGGCACCACTTTTACATTTATTTTCAAGTGTACATTACACGAGGTACCCTAAGGAGCTACAACATTATGTCCACCCCAGGAAATATAGAAGGTCTACAACAAACAAGGGCAAACAACAGCTCGAAAACAAAGAACCCCATGCTGCTTCAAACAAACAGAGTCCATCTCCAATTCCAGAGTAATCTTTTGAACAGAGGATTTAAGCACGGGTGCTCAACTGCTCAAAGCTACCTGCTAATGACTGTTAGAATAGTTCTATCAACCAACTATCCCAAAAGACCGATCTGTTAGGAAGTGGTGATATTATATACTTAACACCCCCCCTTCACATCCAGGAAAGGATGTGGAATGATCTACACTTCCCCTCACACCCCGGAAAGGATGTGGATAAATGATGTAGGGAAATGCGGGGAGTGAGGCTCGAACTCGAGACCTCTAGCTCTGATACCATGTTAGAATAGTTCTTTCCTGGATGTAAAGGGGGGTGTTAAGTATATAATATCACCACTTCCTAACAGATCGGTCTTTTGGGATAGTTGGTTGATAGAACTATTCTAACATGGTATCAGAGCTAGAGGTCTCGAGTTCGAGCCTCACTCCCCGCATTTCCCTACATCATTTATCCACATCCTTTCCGGGGTGTGAGGGGAAGTGTAGATCATTCCACATCCTTTCCTGGATGTGAAGGGGAAGTGTAGATCATCACTTCCTAACAGATCGGTCTTTTGGGATAGTTGGTTGATAGAACTATTCTAACATGGTATCAAAGCTAGAGGTCTCGAGTTCGAGCCTCACTCCCCGCATTTCCCTACATCATTTATCCACATCCTTTCCGGGGTGTGAGGGGAAGTGTAGATCATTCCACATCCTTTCCTGGATGTGAAGGGGGGGTGTTAAGTATATAATATCACCACTTCCTAACAGATCGGTCTTTTGGGATAGTTGGTTGATAGAACTATTCTAACAATGACATCTTGCCTTTGCACGGCCGCGCCTCTGGCGCTAGCAGCAATTCGTTGCTGCAATGTAACTGTACACAGAGGAGTGAACGATCTAGGGAAACATTCCTTGTGTAATCAATAGAAAGGTATGAATGATCTGGTTCAAGGGACACAGGTACATAAGTACAGTAACATTTTTTTTTTTGCCAATGCAAACAAAAAGAAGCAATGATATCCTACAAGGATAACTCTTTTTTTTTGAAATTTACAAGGATAACTCTGAGTTATCCGCAAAACCCAATTACGCACCACGGACAGTGGATATGATGATCTCCAGTCCATGAAGCGTCTGCATTGGCAAGTTAACGATAAAAAAGGGGAATCCTCTTGCTGAAGCATTCAGAAGCACCATTATATCATGGAGTAGAAGGAATGAATGATGATAATATAAAATGGGCAGAACTACATAAGCACAGTAATTTTCTGGATCGTCACCACTTGATTCAGCCAAAACAAAGCAATGGTACCGTGCAGAAGAATCAAGTTATCCGCAAAACCCGACTATATACTTGTGGAGAGCGCAAGCGAATGATGATTTCAAATCCCGCATGAAATGACAGTATTTTGGTAAAAGGTGAGATATAACTGAGCCTGAAAGAATCTTCTTGGAGCTAACTCCCACAGAGGTCCATGTTGCAGCACAAAACATCCGTTCTGCTTACAGGTCCTTCAGAAGCATCATTATATCATACTGTATTAGATTGGTCAGTGAATATCTGATATTATGCAACAACATGCATAGCTCTCTCATGGTGCTAGCAGCAGCCACAGAAAAATAAAGGCATAACTTATTTACGATGGGGAAAATTTCATGACAGAACCAGTATAGAACGCAGTAGGAGTTCAGCATTAATGCATGATTAAACATTTTCCCATCATTTAAAAGCATGTCTGATATTAGTTACACCAATAGAATTGGTTGCCCTTTGCTTTAAAGCAAGAATCTAGCACCATGTATGCACTGTCAAAGCTACCCATGGAGGAAAAAAGAACATAGGTAGTATCATCAGCATGATTAGTAGTCCTATCTTTTGACACATTGGCACCACCTTGACATTTATTTTCACAAGTGTACATTACACGAGGTACTCTAAGGAGCTACAGCATTATGTCCACCCCTGGGAAATATACATGGTCTACAACAAACAAGGGCAAGCAACAGCTCGAAAACAAAGAACCCCATACTGCTCCAAACAAACAGAGTCCATCTCCAATTCCAGAGTAATCTCTTGAACAGAGGAAGCTCCGCCTCAAGCAATAGCGACGCAGCGTATATCTCTGGGATGCCAGCACCAGGACTAAACTCAGCTCGTTGCTCGAGCATTATCCTCACTCCTGTTATTGGTTCAAAAGCCTCCTTGATACCCCTCATTTTTAGCTTGATAACCTGAGATTCCGATGAGTAGCCGGACAAAAGCGAAAGACTCTGGAGAAAAGTTTCTATGAAATGCATGTGCACACTCTTGAACTTCAGCATGCACGGTTGACTCGTCGCCGCAACCACTTTTCCATTCGTAGATAGAAACTCTGCCCTTACCTGAACTCAAAAGAAAAAAAAAAGGCAGATCAGATGGATATACAAATTTGGGTAACCAATGTAGTGCATAAAATTTTGTACAGATACTGCTAAAGTGCTAAATATAGAGCTCCGCAACTGGGACTATTATATTATCAATACATACATATTACAAGCTTACAACTCATATAATTCTGAAGAAAACATGAGCCGGATATATAACACCCTAACAGCCTTAAAAGGTATGTAACATTCAGTTGGAGAGACAGATATTTCGTCATGAAATTGAACTGTTTAGGCAGAACTGATAGGTTGACTTGACTCTTTTATTGAAATATATGGTCAATCTGGCTGCATAATGAATGCACAGAATAATTTTGTGTAACCCTTTTTGTTTGAAATGGATCATTTATTGAACTTCATAGCTTGGGCAAACCATTAAAGTTGGCAACTTGACACCTTAAGCATTACATCTATCCCACCCAACATGTTTTACATTCACTAGTTCACCTACTCAACATGTTTTAGATTCACTAGTTCAATTATCCAACACAGCTTTGCATGTCGGAAATCTTCTTTCTAATATCAGGCTCTGCTTGGCATTGCTGGGGATTATATAATCTCACATGGTTCAGCCGCTTTCACATATTTGGGCGTTTGGCTAGCTGGTCTTTACATAATCAAGTCTCACACATATGCAATTATGCATTATTGGGTTCATGGACATATGAGATGAAAGACCAATTGGATAATAATTTATCTACCTTGACTTACAAAACAAAGTAGTGAGATTTTGATGTTGTTTCTGAAACTTGTAAGAGATGAAATGCAAAACCCCTGGACATTAGACTTTACCAAGCTTTCAACTCATATAATTCTACAGAAAACATGAACTGGGTATACGATGCCTTGACACTCCTCAAAAGATGGCACAGTGAGACAAATATTTTGTCATGAAATTGAATTGTCAAGGCAGAAATGGTCTCCCTTATTGAAAGCATATGCTCAATCTGGCTGCAAACCAAGGGTGTTATGTTACTAAGGCTTTATGCTTGGGCTCTTGGAGTTGCTTTCTTGGGAATTTTCTGCCATAGAAGGATTATCTATTGAACTTCATAGCTGAGTGAAATCATCAACATTGGCAGCCTGACACAGCATGCACTTCGTCTATCCCACCAAACATGTTTTAGATTAACGGATTTACATGCCTAACACGGCTTTGCATGTCAGTGATCTAATTTGTAGTCTCAGGTACTGATGGGCATTGTAGGGGATTATATAATCTCATATGCTTGAGGTTCTTTTAGAAATTTTGGTCCTTGGATAGCTGGTCTTTTCATAATCTAGTTGCACACATATGTATTATTGTGTCCGTGAACATATCAGATTAAAGAGCAATTGGATAACATAATCTATCTAGCTTTGTCTAATTTACACAACAAAGTAGTAGGATTTTGATTATTATTTTCAGAACTTCTTTGACAGAGATGAAATGTCAGAGCAAAACCACTCGATGATAGACTTTATATAGTTTTAGCATAATTTACAAACACAGAGTAATACAGTTTTGAAATTTTACATCTAGGCATCCAGCTTTAGAAGTGGCGTTTCGAAATAGTAAGCACAATAGAACATCAAGTGCTAAATTAGGCCTCAATTTGTATCACAAGGCTCTGTACCATAACTTCTTTTCATTCCACAGTTAGGTGGACCAAAACTTCGGGTTAGATCACAATGCTACATCTACATAAAGGCGTGAGTAACATAGTTCAGACTAACTTTAAAAGTGTACATAATGCAGACCCCAAACATATAATACTTTCTATGGCCGGTGATTTTTTCTAATCAAAACTGGAGCTGAACATCTCAGTGCACAACAAAAAGCTTCAGTTATTAACTTCTTATTATCATCCACGCTCTGAAACTACATAATGAAAGACATAAATTGGCAGGAATCTAAATTGCAATGATCGCTTCATTTGATAAAACTTCAATCAAGCATACACATTGTTCCCATGATAGCCAAGACAGTTTTCAAAGAGATTATCATGACAATCACTTTGATAAGGAGCAGCAGGAAAGGTACCTGGAAAACCCCAAGCCTCCTGTTGTAATCCGACTCAGGCAGCGTGAGCGACACCTCGAGCTGCATCCGCTGATGCGGCGGAACCAACCGCCGCACGGGCACAAACGCCACAGGGCTCGGCTTGGTGTAGTCAAAATTCAGGGGCTCCGTCATCTGAACAGGCTCCTCCACCATTCTGCCCACCAGCAGCCCCCCTCCCAGGAACGCCATGATGAGCAGCGCACACAGAACCACACAGACATACACGGCCCAGAGCGACCCCCACGCCAGCCTCCCGGCCACGCGCCCAACCCCCTCGCCACCTCCGAGCCGTGCGGTAACCACGCCGGTGGCCTGCCCCACCGCCCCTTGAGCCCACTCCCTCGCTCGATGCGCCGAGCCGAGCGGGTCGGTCACGAAGAGGTACCACCATTGCAGCAGCCGGAACGGGAACGCGAGGCAGGTGATGAGCGCGGTGACCTGGAACACCACCGCTTTGATGACGAGCACGGCGAGGGACTCGAGAATGCCTGGCGGTGCCGTCGTCGGCCTGTAATCCGAGGCCACATCCTCCTTCTCCTCATCCGACGACGAGGAGGAATCCTTCTTGTCCACTTCCTCCTCGTGGGGCGGAGGAGAACGGGAAGCGCTGGTGGCCTCGGAGGATGCGGGATCGCCCTTGACGGGCTCATCGGCTGCGGTGACGGTGGAGGGGGCGGAAGCCGCGCTGGCGGCCTCGGAGGAATCTGGCTTGGCCTTGACGGGCTCGTCGGCCGCGGTGACGGTGGAGGCGGCGGTGGAAGCCGAGGGGGAGAGGACTTGATCGGGTTCCTTGAGAATTTTGGCGCGGCGCGGGCGGCGGCGGAGCGTGGAGGAAGACGATGTGAGGGGAGGGGGCGGAGGAGAAGGGAGGGTGTCGGATGCGTCGACGAAGGCATCGTCGGAGGCGGGGGGTGTAGAGGCGGCGTGGGAGGGGGAGTGGGAGGGGGCGGGGCCGTCGGCATCCATCGTCGGATAAAGCAGAGCTGGTTGGGCGGGGGCGTCGGCATCCATCGTGGAGAGCAGGAGGGAGAATTCCTCCGAAGGGGAGAGGAATTTTGGGCGGTGGACGGTGGAGAAGACGGGCGGATACATTTTCTGTTACACCCTTGTGGTTCATACTTTTCCAATCTCTTTGTCTCTCGTGAAATTGCTAAAAACGTTGGTGTTTTTCAAATGGTGCTAGTCTATTCCTCTATATCTCTCTATATCTCGCATGGGTTTCATATTTATATGAACTAGAAAAATACCCCACGCGTTGCAGCGGCATCTCTCTAGAAAAATTATTGTGTAAGTAAAGACCTATGAAAACGAAGTATTTGATGACAATTCAATGATCATAATTGTCAAAAGGCTAAACGTAACTGACGTGCTTTCTTTTTTGTATTTGATGACTACAAACCGGTGACATGGATAGTTGCATGATGAAAAGTAGATGAGATGAGTACGTCGATTGTAAAGAAATGCAATCATTAATGATTGTTACTGGGATGACATGGAGAATTCGTTAGCTAAAACAGTGGTTGATGTGAATAGTTTGAATGTTGAGATAGAAAAATCGTAAATGACTTGTATTAGGATTTTGCTTTATAAGAGATATTGATCGGTTCCATAACCGAATGAACTCAATGAAGCTATTTTACAAATCTTATCCCATGAATTTATTGGTGCTAACCAGGAACGGGTTCTGATAGAATGCGTCTTGTAAATCTCAAAGAACCGGGACGAATATATATCCCAATACAAAAAAAAGTACTATGTTTAGTAGCTTTTCAATGGCTTCTTCTTTGTGGTTTTACTATTTTTACCACACATTTTTTAAATAACAGTCGAGCATCAACGACAATTATGTCGACAAGGTTGATCTATTGTTACGCGCCACTCCATTCTTAGTTGTTACCAATGATGTTTGTCGTCAATGGCAGTCCGTCATCGGTAGTTTTTTACTAGAAAAAACTATCTAGAGACAGGAAATTTTTCAGAATGATCAATAAATGCAATGTTTTCTTAGCCAGATTTTTAAAATTTGTGATAACTAGACAGGTCGAAGTAAAAAACATTGTTCTAAAATTCGGCCGAATCACCGATTAACTGGCCGAGTAATCGCTATTCAGTGGGTTACTGAATAGCCGATAAATGCCGATTACCCGATTAATCGGCCGATTAACTGGTGAGTAGGCCGATTATTCGCTATTCAGTGGCCGAGCGAGCCGTTACCAGTTAACGAATTCCTGAACAATGGTAAAAAAGGACAGTTAAAACAGGAGAGCAAGAGGACCATGAGTTTGCAAAAAAAACAAGATCACACATATAACGAGACAATGCTATGCGTATTTAGTGGTGTAGAAATTGATCGAGGGCTTTGCAGCCTCTGCCGATTTTTCTTTTTCAGAAAGACTTTGATTATAAAAAAAACTAAATGAGGCCAGGAAATATCGCTTACGTGATGGATAGATCTGTTCAATCAATTTCTTGACGATCTGCCCATAAACTACAATCGCAAAGAACAAAAATAGGTGAGCCGGATCTCTAGGGGTTCAACCGGCGCTTCCGAGGAGACGCAGGGTGGTTCGTGCAATTCCGCCCGGGAATCCTCCCACGTGTCGGGCCACCGCTCGGAAGGAGCGCCGACATCTGCGAAAGCGGCCGCCGGATAACGAGATTCGGAATGGAGCGCGAGCGCGCAGCATTCCGTTCGTGGGCTCGGCATTGCCAATGATGATGGCCCGCGGATCGGCCTGTGAGACCACTACGAGAAACAAAAGGCCCATTGCATTCTGTAGAAAACGAATGGGCCGTGCTCGTTTTCTGCTTCACTCAGGATGCACAGTGTCCGGTCCAAGTCGGACCTGTAGCAAAATTTCTGGTCCAAGGCTTTGGCCCGCACCTTTTCTGAAAGGGTGATGGCTACTAAATTTCATGTACATGAGCAGTACATGAACAAGGGTAGCTTCAACAGCATTATACAAATAAGGATTTTATTAGTACAAAAATTGTTCAGCTGAACAAATCGCTCCTTCCCATCTTCGTACAGTAAACACCAACTTACAGGAAAGTATTGCTACAGACTACATTTCAACAAGTAAATACCAACTGACAATAAACAACATTAATATGCTCTGCACCGACAAGATGAACCAAGTCAAGGCTTCTTACTGAACTATATCCACCACTGCCCCTGTGTTAACCTTCAGAGACAAACGGTAACCTTTCAAACCCAAGTGACCTCAAAGTGGTTTCTTGGCATCTTCACAATCACAGCAAGAAAAAATAACGCTCAGCCTTGAAATTTCACTCAGAACTTTTGGATGCCACTTGTTCTGTAAAGAAGAGAAAGAAAAGCACATTAGTAAAGTCCATATATTTTTGACAGTTATGTTCATCTTCATGGATCAACACAATAGACAGATGCAAGATAAATCTGGGTGTTGTAATGTAGTACAAGATTAATGAAAGATAAGATGCTGTCTACTGCGCCTTTCTCGTTCGCTTCCAATTGTAGGGACATCTTCTTGGGCAGCTTGCTGCTCTTGCTCTTGACTTGGCATCTGGAGGTTTAAATATAGAAAACAGTTCAAGAAGAATCATCCAAGACCAGCAAGATCAAGAACAAGGAGAAAAGGCTGCATGTGCAACCGGATCAAGAACAAAGCTGTCTATGGTTTCAACTGTAGAGCAATACGACCAGATCTGTACGAATGTTATTGGCACAATAAATGAAACAAACTGAATAAGGAATCAATATTCAAAGATAAACTGAACAAGAGTGAACTGCAGGTGTTCGATCAGTGCTGTTTCCTAAGGTCTGCAACTTCACCCAAAAACAAAAACAGTGTGACTGCAGCTGAGTAGCATCCTAGCTAGCACCTGCCTGATGCCGTGATGTGAAGGAACGGCGATATGCCGTAGATTTTACAGCTGGTCACGTTCTTCATGCTACTACTAGATAATGTGGATCGAGCAGCCGACATGCATAATTGCATATAGTAAGACTATGTACATGTATTGCATAGCTAATGTTGTCAACTGGACGACACTCCTACGCTACTCCACTTGCCTAAACCAAGTCACTTGGCCTCTAATTAAGCCTTTTTCCACAAGGTCAAAGCCATTCATCGCCTATAAGAATCCCTCACCATCACAGTACCTGCCATCCACACACACATACACACACACTGAAGTTTAAACCATCTCGGTCCATCGCAAGCTTCAAAGATAATGGCAAGGCGCAGTGGCGTGGCGGCTCAGCTTGGCTGGTGGTGCTGCTTCCTGGTGGCGGCACTTGCGCTAGGCACCATGGGCGGCGAGACTCCACCCACTCCCATGAATGACCACAACTGGGTCTGGGACGAAAACTCTCCCTTTGATGGGTACCATGCTACTCCTCCGCCTCCTTCCGCTCCCATTGATTGGGACTTCGACGACGGGCATCCTCGGACCGAGGTCATGTCCTACGCCAACGGCCAGCCCTACCGCGCCAACTATGATAAGCCAAACAAAATCTGGACTTGTGACGATGACTGGGGTAAGAAATGCATCGCGCAGTGCCCCGATATGTGCCCCAAGTCGTGCTACATATCTTGCAGCTATTGCGAGACGACATGCAGTACGTTGTTCCTCGACTCACCGTCCGCTTCATTTTGTTTGTCGGTTTGCATTGATTAGTTATGTGGACTCTTGAGTCTGATGCACGATCTATATATATGCAGAGTGTGTGATGTTTCCGGGAACTTCGTGTGGAGACCCTAGCTTCACCGGCGGCGATGGCGTCACTTTCTACTTCCACGGCAGGAGGGACCAGGACTTCTGCCTCGTCTCCGACACCGATCTCCACATCAACGCCCACTTCATTGGCAACCACAACCCCGTCAACGACCGTACCTTCACGTGGATACAGTCCCTCGGCATCAGCTTCGGCGACCACCGCCTCTACGTCGGCGCTCGCAAGGTTGTCGAGTGGGACGAGGACGAGGACCACATTGAGATCACCCTCGACGGCAAGCCTGTAAACGTAGACACTGCCAACAATGCCGCGTGGGTGTCCAAGGTCCTACCTGATCTATCCGTGAAGCGCACGGACAATGTTAACTCTGTCAAGGTGGATCTCGCCGGTGTGTTTACCATCTCGGCCAGCGCCGTGCCAATCAGCGATGAGGACTCTAAGATCCGCAGCTATGGCAAGACCATGAAGGACAGCCTCGCGCACCTTGACCTCCGCTTTAAGTTCCATTCTCTCACAGACATCGTCGATGGTGTCCTTGGCCAAACTTACCGGCTGGACTACGTCAACAAGATGAACGTCACTGCCAAGATGCCCATCATGGGCGGGGCGCCAAAGTACCTCTCGTCAGGGCTCTTCTCGACAGATTGTGCCGTCTCCAAGTTCCACCGCAAAGCTGGCGGTAGCCATGTCCTTGCCTTGGCGGCGTAAATGAGCCTCCAAGTAAATGCTCAATCACAATGTACGGTATAAGGGAATAATTCAATGGAGGAAGCAAACATGCTAGTTGACCGCATATAATTAAGTGTTGTACGAGAAGAAATAAGGTATATGAAGTAATGTTGTAAGCCCAAGTGCAAAATAATGTATTACCAATTCAATCATCTAAAGCAAATACTTTTTATTTCTGATTCTGAGGATAGATTTTTTGTGTGGATAAGCAAATACATTATTAGTTTCGACGACTTCTTTTAAACATTGATGACCGTAGAGAAAGGAAATATTAGCAATTGAATGTCAACAATGCTAGATTGTTACATATTAATCAACTAACTAACAATGTGAGTGCTAGCTAATTCCTCCCAGCCAACACATATTCTAGAGAAAATATATGGTTATAATAATCAAAAAAATATCATGATTATGTGTCCCCTGTGACTGTAATGCTGCAGAAAAAGTTTGTTCATTCATAATTTACTACTATCTTGCATTCATGGTCAGAAACGTACATATGGCAAACAATCACTTTCATTGGATTTCTTTTCTTATTTCATCTTCCTGAAATGAATACACTTTCATCACAATTTTATTACATAAACAACACAATGAAATACCATATTCAGATCCACACATGTTTCATCTTTGTAGAAATGGTGCTACCACCAAACTTAAATTTGTTCGGTGGTGGGTATTGAATAGTGAATACTAGTAAAATTTAATGAATGAGAGTACATCTGAATGAATATCATAATAAGGGAGCTTTATGCAAATGATAACAATATATATAGAGGAGGCACTAGAACCAATAAGAACATGAAACATTCATGTGCGATGTATACGTAAGTAAGCGTCATGATGTCAAATGGAAGGTGATGGTTCTATTAAGAAAACACATGACACTAAATGGCGAGATTGTCCGTCAGAGAAAAATGGCATATGTGTCCCCCCAGCTTATCAACCATGAACACACTAAGATTTTTCTTTTCTTTTTTCCCCATCAAAGCATTTTCCAATTGTCCCTTGTTTGACAAACCTACTTCAAAATTAGTTTTTCTCTATAATATACTCATCAATTATGCATAAAACGAAATTCTCTTATGTCTATTCCATCCATATTGTACTTGAGTGAGTAATAGAATCACTCGATTGTGTAAGTGCCCCAGTTACACAACAAATTATTGTGATGTAAGAACTGAAGTTGTCCTAGTGACCATACAATAGTAATAAGATGAATTGCTAGGGTAATCATAACCTCACATGCTCTAGAATATTGTGTGATGAGCTAACGTATCCCACAATACCAATATAAGAAAAAACTGTAAATGTCTCCTTGCACTTGTTTATCTATACCAGCACTCATGATAGTAGTCACATGAAGCTAGTCATCACAAACCCAATTGATTTATATATGCGCTGGAGAGTGCAACGGTATAACGTTTGACGACCTGCTGTTGCTAGAAGGTGAACATTTCTGCTGATATGGATATTGCAGTGAAAAATTAGTTAATCAAGGATTACGTTGTTGCACGAAGACCCACAGATAAATAATGAAACCACAACCAAACAGCATGTATGCGATGCACGCTCCCTTGTGCTCGTCGTGGTCTGCTGGAATAAATAGGCAGCCAACGGCGCTGTACTCCTCACGGGTGAGGTCGGAGAAAGAGTTGAGCCGCGAGCGGAGGCTGATCCGACCCGTAGCGTTATGCTGATCCATTCTGCGCAGCTTGTCCTTGAACGTCGCGTAATGACGCTCCTCCTCGTCAGTAGAGCTGTAGGTCCTCCCTACCTCGGCCTTCCAGTCCACGAAGATCAGCCGCATCTCCTCCTCGGTCATTTCACTGTACGGTATGCGGATGTCCGCCGCCGCCAGCGACACCACCAGCAACAGCAGCAGCGCCGCCACGAGAGCCGTGGAGCTCCTCATCGCGACGGGGAACTGTGTGTGGCGAGGAGTAAATGGGATCTTGCGGCCAAGGAGAGGAGTGTCAAGTTTTTTAACAGCAAAAGAATGACTGCAAAGAATGCATCAAAAGTTGAGATGGCCAAATTCACAACCGATTTGAGTTACTTGGAAAAACTAGCACGCCCTTCCTAACCAATTTGGTTTCCATTCCGTTCTATAAGAAGACAGCCATTAATTGCACAAAATGTACAGGGCCAAGAACACGGGGGGTGGAGGCGGGAGCTCACCTTGCTGGTCTTGGATACGAAGGAGCCTGAGATGCTCGGTGATGTACACGAGCCCCCGTTGCAGGTGGAAGACGCCGGTGAAGAAGAGCCGCCGGTCCCGGTGAGATGGACGAGTAGAGGGTGGGGGAATGACGCCGGCCGGGAGCGGCTAGGGTTCCATCGGGGAGAAAAGACGCCGAGTCGAAACATTTCCGACAAAGGCTTCAACTGGGCCTCGCTAGCACTAAGGCCCTTGTTCGGAATGCTGGATATTAAACTTAGGAATAATTCCCTAAAAAAAAAAACATAGGAATAAAAGCGAAAATCCCCTTTGACACCTGAGTTGGCCTGCTCCTGCTCGTTTTCGAAATTCAAAAAATATTCGGAAAAATTTCAAAAATATATAAAAAAGGAAAACACACATATGCTAGTGTTTCATCGTATGTGTAAAGTTTCGTGACGAAATGATATTTGCGGTGTCATGTGCGAAAAAACAAAATCAGTGTTAATTTTTGGTACATGTTGTTGCCACAAATGAACACTAATTTTTTTTCTCGCGCTATGCACCACAAATGTTATTTCGACACGAGACTTTGCGCATATGTAAACCTAACATTGGTTTATTGCTCCTTTTATTCATTTTTTATTTTGAAGTGGTTTCATTTTTTATTGAATTTTGAAAACAGGCCGGAGTAAATGGCAGGATGTAGAGATATACTTGAAGCTGGAGCGATGGCATTCAAGGAAGGATTGCAAACCGCGTTGATGGAAAAATACAGTAACAATTCTCAGTTAGGTCATCAGATTAACAAGATAAAGGACAGGTTAAAAGGAGAGACCAAACTTGATATTCAGGTGGATTATGAGATCTCAGAATAGGGTTGCAGATCGCCTAGCTAGATTATATTTCAAGTGCGGAGCACCGAACCTATCCGTGGTTGCAGGATGCTCCCATGGTCTGGCAGACCTTCTGGATGCATGATTGTAACCCCCATTATTGATTAATTGAGTTTCGTGTTTCGACTATTTCAAGCATAAAAATAACTTGGAAACAAAGAATCTCAGTAGCCGCACATCAATGAACATGAACCAGACACGTTACCTAGGTTTACAGGAAACAAAGAATCTCAGTAGCCGCACATCAATGAACATAAACCAGGCAAGTTACCTAGGTAGCAGCTAGATATTCGTTATCGAAGCTGATTTATGTGTGTCCATGGCTCATACTCGAATCAACATGTGCATTTGTGGCCAGCCAATCAGAGCATTATTATCAGTTTTTATTCAAGCAATGAAAATTGGGAGCTGCGCCTCTTTCATTCAAAAGAAGAAAAGAAAAAAGCCACTCGAGCACGAATCGAACGAGAGCAGATAATAAGTATGCGTGTGTAAGGCAAAGAGATAGAGAGAGTGCCTTCTTCATCATAACTTAATTTGGAGAAGAAGCGATATGTCGGCTTTACAGCTGGTTACGTTCTTAATACTACATGGATTATGTGGATCGACCAGCCGACTTGCATCAATTCAATATAGTAAGACTACACATACATATACTCCCGCGTTCCAAGGAGGGTTAATTATCATACCATACTATATATCTCCGGGAGTATGGCATTTCTTGGTAACCGAGTTGCCTTCTTGGTAATTCACGTAAAGAAGCAGCGATATATGCCATCGGCTGTACAGCGGATTAAGCTAATGAATCCGTTGTTGTTTATACATGCATGATATGAATTGATCAAGCAGGGTGCGCATGCATACAGCAAGACTACATATGTTTAGCAATGTCAACTAGACGACCCTGACTTGGTCAGAATATCCCACCAAGTTGTGAGCTTTTCTCCACCTACGCCACTTGCCAAAACAAGTCACTTGATCTCCAATTTAGCTTCCCATAAAGTTGAGGGATCACTTGACCTGCCACTACTATAAGTAGAGTTGTTAGCATAAAACCGCAACATTGACGGCGAAATTTCGAAAACCGCGACAATGATGTGGGATCATAAAAAACCGCGACTTTGGCGGCGTTCGTTCGCAATAGACACACATCGAGCGTTAAACGTGAATTGACACCGAATCTGACGTGTGGGACCCACTCAACAGCTGACGTGGCGTGGAGAGCCCCACTTGTCGGGACCAAATTGCATATTTTTACTGGGTCCCACTTGTCAGCCCATGGGAGCCAATTAAAAAAGTAAAAGTGTCTAAAAAAAGATAAAGAAAAACTTCCTCCGAGACGCATTTGCTGCTAGCCTGCCTCCTTCAATCCCCTTCCGTCTTTCCCTGTCTCTTGCCGATGGAGTCCTCGCCGGCGGCCGTGGCAGCAATGCAGATGGCGTCCCCGGCGGCGCCTTCGCGACCGAGGAACTCGCGCCTGCTTGTCGGCTTCGACCTCCCCGCCATGGTGTTCCTCCGGGAGGGCAGCTTCGCGGGCGGCGTCGACGAGGAAGCCGACGCGTGCGGGTTCGCGGCCATCAACACGCTCGCGGTCGCCATCGCGCTCTACCTCCTCGCTGGCGATCTCACCGGCCTCAGCAGAGACGACGGGGTCGTCTCGACCGTCTTCGTCGCCGTGCTCATGGTGCTCCTCGCGGCCCCGGTCGCCGTGCCCGCGCACGTCGCCTGGACATCCTGGATGAAGGCCCGAAAGGCGGCCAACGCCGACGACGAGGACGCCTTGGAGGAGTCGACTGCCCCGCTCCTCCTCCACCCGTCGAAGCCCTCCCCGCCAGCTGGGGCTACCGCAGGCCCATGGCCTTCTGCAAGGAGCCCGATGCTCCTCCTACCCCGACCGCGGCGACGGCGGGGGGCGACGCCCAGCAGCCCAACGGCTCCCGATCCCCGACGAAAGGTGGCGCCGCGGCGGACGAGTCTCCCCGGGCGTAGTGCTACCAGCTGCGGGACCGCCGGGCCGGGCGCGACAGCGCGGAGGACGCGCGGGAGCACAAGAAGCTGTGGAAAATGGACGGCCCCGGCTGCAGCAAGTGGAGCGGCGGCGAGAGCTGGAGACGGCGCGAGCTGGCGACTCGCCAGGCACGGAGCAGCGAACCTGGATGTCCTGGACATGGAGCGGCACGGCGACGCGTACGGGCGTGGGGCGGAACAGCAGCGGGCATGGGGCGGACCGCGGCAACACGTGCGCGACCAACAGGGCTCCGGCCATGGCGCGGGCGCGGGTGACCTCCGGCCTGGCCGAGCGTGGTGCAGCAGGTGGGCCCGTGGAGAGCAGGGGGCTCGCCGGAGGTGGGGCAGGAGGGTCTCGCCGGAGGAGAGGAGGAAGTTTTTCTTTATCTTTTTTTAGACACTTTTATTTTTTTAATTGGCTCCATGGGGCTGACAAGTGGGACCCAGTAAAAATATGCAAATTGGTCCCGATAAGTGGGGCTCTCCACGCCACGTCAGCTGTTGGGTGGGTCCCACACGTCAGATTCGGTGTCAATTCACGTTTAACGCTCGATGTGTGTTTATTGCGAACGAACGCCACCAAAGTCGCGGTTTTCTGCGATCCCACATCATTGTCGCGGTTTTTCGGAATTTCGCCATCAATGTCGCGGTTTTATGCTAACAACTCACTATAAGTATCCTTCGCTGCATGTAGCTGCCACACAACACACACACACCCCAACACCCAGCTGCAACAATCATCCTGATTGATCGCCTCGTCGCCGTGCATGGCAACAACAATGGCGGCGCGCGGCGGCGTGGCTACCTGGTGTTGCGTCCTAGCGGCGGCGCTTGCGCTATGCAGCGTCATGGGTCAGGACGAGGCTCCTCCTCCCGGCAACGGGCTCCTCCTCCCTTTTTTGACGAGCCTCCATCCTCTCCCAGCGACGGGGTGCCTCCTTCCCCTTCCAATTGGTTTTGGGAAGTTCCTCCTGGCTGGGATGGGACGCCTCCGGTGTCGCGTGTCCCAACCTACCAAAACGGTCACCTCATCCCCGTCGACTACAACAAACCCAACCGCATCTTCATCTGCGACGACGACTTCGGCAAAACCTGCGTCACGCAATGCCCGGACGAGTGCCCCCTTGCGCGTTGCCAAATGTCGTGCAGCTACTACGAGACATGGTGTGGTACGTCCAGTCGGCCAACGATAGGTCCATGTGTTCATGCACGCCCGCAAGCAGAGCAAATTTTGTTTGTCTATAGCCTTGGCTTTGATCTGTACACGCAGGTTGTGTGCCCGCCCCAGGTGTTACGTGCGGTGACCCTAGCTTCACCGGCGGCGACGGTGTCACCTTCTACTTTCATGGAAAGAGGGACCAAGACTTCTGCATGATCATCTCCGACATCGACCTCCACATCAATGCCCACTTCATCGGCAACTACAACCCCTCCAACGAACGCACCTTCACGTGGATACAGGCCCTTGGTGTCAGCTTCGGAGAGCACCAACTCTACCTCGGCGCTCGCAAGGCCGTCGAGTGGGACGAGGAAGAGGACCACATCCAGATTACCTTTGACGGCTAGCCCGTTGACATAGACACCGCCAACAAGGCCCGATGGGTGTCCAAGGTCCTGACCGGTATGTCGGTCGAGCGCACGGACAATGTCAACGGTGTCGTCGTGGATCTCGCCGGCGTGTTCAAGATTACGGTGAGCGCGGTGCCCATTACAGATGAGGATTCCAACATCCACAACTACGGGAGGACCCCGAAGGACAGCCTCGTGCACCTTGACCTCCGCTTCAAGTTTTACTCCCTCACCGACACTGTTGACGGTGTGGTCGGCCAGACCTACCGGCCCGACTACGTCAATAAGATGAACGTCACAGCCAAGATGTCTCTTATGGGCGGTACTCCAAAGTACCTCTCGTCGGGTCTTTTCTCGACGGACTGTGCTGTATCCAAGTTCCACCGCGGCAATGGCACCAACCATGTCCATGCCTTGGCCGCATAAATCGTGGTCGGTAATGTGGATACTAGCCATGGAAATAAATCATTGGTGATACAAACATACTGGTCACTGAGTGCATCTTGAAGATTGTGCAAGATGAAATAAGATTGGTAAATGGAATATATGTTACTATCTCCGTTTCTAAATATAAGCCCTTTTAGAATTTTCTTGATTCGTACATATCTATATCTATACGTATTTAGAGTTTTAGACACAATTTAGTGGATAGGTTCATTCATTTCCCTCCGTATTATGGAACGGTGAGAGTATGAAATTAAAAGTGTAAGCCATAAGTATAATTATGAATCTACTCCCTCTGTCCTAATGCATTGGGGTGCACTCTTATTTCGTGTTTCAGTTTTAACCAATTTAACTAATAAAACATATGCCATTTGTTATAAAAATTATACTATTGAAAACTTTATTCAAATACGAATTTAATATATAATTTTTCGTGATATGTAATACATGTTTTGTTAGTTAAATTCATGTTCAAATTTAGACCTCAAAAAAAATATGTGAGCCACCTAAATAGGAACAAAGGGAGTACTCAAGATTCATGTTTTTTCGCCCCCTTCCTCCTTTCCCTTGAGAGTCCACCGTCGCTGCCGCCCAGATCCGGCCGCTCTCGCCGTCGGCGCTCGCCAGGTTGGTGCAGAGATGGACTAGGGTGCCGGCCCGCCTTGTACAGCAGTAGAGTAGCTCGTAGTTTAGGGTTTGCTGTTTTAGTAGTGTTGTCCTTCGTGGCAAATGGCTTTATGCCGTCTCCCTTTTCCCGGAGGTCAGTAGCTTCGACGCATGAGCGCGGCGTCGAGCTCACCGTCGATCTGCACTTCGTCGAGCTTCCAAGGTGGAGGGAAGGCGGAGGTGAATCGTTGGCGCCCTCCTTCAATAAGCGCCCTGGCTTCCAATCTCGGTGGGTCGCTCCTCTTCTCCTAGCCGGCCTCGGTAGCGAGGGGGAAAAGAAGAGAGGCGTGCGGTTATTGGAGCGCAGCAGCTATCCCGGCGGTGGAGCGGACGCGCCGCTGGCGTGGGAGAACGTGCCGCTAGCTGGAGCTCCATGGAGGAGTTTCTCTGCGTCAGGTATCAACCGCTGCTGTTTTCATAATCGTTTGTTCTGTGTAGGAGCTGGCCGATCGGAGGCTGCTAGTCTTCTATGGCGTGGAGGTAGCGGGCAAGAAGAAGACTGGGGTCTTGGATCTGCGGCTTCTTGGGGAGTTCATATGGCTGCTCTGTTCGGAATTCATCAATGGCGGCGATTTTGCGCCGTCGTTATCTTTGGCCGATGGGTGATGCAAGGCGTGCCTGCTCGTTGGGAAACCCAAGAGGAAGGTTTGATGTAGTCCAGCAGCAAGTTTTCCCTCAGTATGAAACCAAGGTTTATCGAACCAGTAGGAGCAACAACTCTTCTGAAGGTTGTTGGTGGCTCGCACGGCGCAACACGATCACCAACGTGGAACCTGCACACAACACAATCAATACTTTGCCCCAACGAAACAGTGAGGTTGTCAATCTCACCGGCTTGCTGAAAACAAAGGATTAAACGTCTCGTGTGGAAAATGAGTATTAAATTGCAGCGAATGAAAAAGTAACAGTTTGCAGTTTGTGGTTGTTTAATCAGTGTAAAAGAATGGACCGGGGTCCACAGTTCACTAGTGGTGTCTCTCCATAAAGATAACTAACATGTTGGGTAAACAAATTATAGCTGGGCAATTGACAAATAGTGAGCGCATGACAATGCAAATACATGGCATGATGATTACTATGATATTTAATTGGGCATTACGACATGATACATAAACCGTTATCCAACAACGTCTATGACTAATAATCCACCGCCGGGTTGTCATCCGAGTCCCCCGTTGGTATTAAGTTGCAAGCAACGGATAATCGCATTAAGTAAAACGCGTAATGTAAATAAACACATATGCCCGTGGACATAACATCGTTGGGTTATCCCTAATGGCAACAGCACATCCACAACCTTAGAACTTTCTGTCACTGTCCCAGATTAAACGGAGGCATGAACCCACTATCTAGCATAAATACTCTCTCTTGGAGTTATAAGCATCTACTTGGCCAAAACATCTATGAGTAACGGAAAGCATGCAAGATCATAAATAACATAGGGCATAGATTGATAATCAACTTGACATAATATTCAATATTCATCGGATCCCAGCAAACACAACATGTAGCATTACAATAATATGATCTTGATCATGTAGGGCAGCTCACAAGATCTAAACATGATGGCACAAATAGGAGAGACAACCATCTAGCTACTGCTATGGACCCGTAGTCCAAGGATGAACTACTCACGCATCACTCCGGAGGCAGGCATGGCGATGTAGAAGTCTCCGGTGACGATTCCCCTCTCCGGCAGGGTGCCGGGAAGAGGTTCTGGACCCTCCCGAGCTAGGGTTGACGGCGGCGGAGTCTCTGGAACTTTTCGTGGATAATGGCTCAGGCACTTAGGGTTATTTTCTCGGGGGGAATAAGTAGGCGAAAGGGCGGCGGCTGACGACCCCCGTGGGGCCCACACCATACCAGGGCGCGGCCAAGGGGCCTGCCGCGCCCTAGTGGCGTGTGGGGCCCCTTGGCTCCTCTCCGTTGCTTCTTCGCTCCATCTGGTGTCTTCTGGAAAAATTGGGATGTCCGTGAAGTTTCGTCCAATTCCGAGAATATTTCCAGACTAGCTTTTCTGGAATACAAAAACAGCAGAAAACATGAACTGGCACTTCGGCATCTTGTTAATAGGTTAGTCCCAAAAAATGTATAAAGTGCCATAAAGTAGATGCAAAACATGTAGCAATTGGTATAAAACAAGCATGGAATATAAAAATTATAGATACGTTGGAGACGTATCAATGGGGCCACTCCGAGCTGTGGTGCTGCTTGCGCCATGGCGTTTTCAACCTCCAGACCGGTGTGCCGTTTCGGAGGCCCCTTTCCAGTTCCGCGGCAGCGCCCCACGTCGTGCTGTCTGGCGACGGCACCGACGGCTGCTGTGTTGAGCTGCTCTTCTTATTCGGTGGCGAAGGACCTGATGGCGTCTCTATGACTCTATCTGTCTAATTAGGGTCCTTTTCGTTAAAGCCAAGGGCTTGGTTGTAATTTTCTTTCATTTTGTGGTCCTTGATGTAAGATGTAATCCCACCGATTAATGCAGTCGGGATCCCTCCCCTTGTTCAAAAAAAATGTTTTTCGCCTTTTCTTGCGACTTCTACCAGAGCATAGAGATTCACTTAGAGATTGTATACCTCGACACCAGTTGGTTGCCCACTGATGTGAAAGCTTCCATCTTGCTGGCACCAGTGTCGGCTTGTGCCGAGGCCATTAAGCGACGAAGGCTGCATTCTTCTCCTCCCCTCCATAGCCCTTGTGGCGACGTCGGCTCATGCGTCGATGAAGAAGGTGACAATGGTTGCATTTTACTCCTCGCTCGCAACCAAGGCTTCAGTTCTGCTCCTACCCAGGAAGGTTATCAAAGTCGACGGTGGAGGAGGTGACACATCTAGCGGTGGGAGCACGTGGATGTGACAACTGACAAGGAGGTGGTGGTGAGAAGTTCGTGGTTGAGAAGAAGCATCACACAACCTTGTTAGTGTGTCATTGCGCGTGAGGCGCGAAAAGACCATCTTGGCACGAATCACGGACGGATGGGCCCAATTGTTAGAACTTCTATTAATCGGGTCAATGTACAAGAGATTACACAAAAGGTAAAAGGTTCAGTGTTTCACAGAAGAAAAAAACATACAAAGTGAGGCTGCACGCAATAGGCTTAGGCTGCTCACAATGTGGAGTAAATTAGACTAGTAAAATACATATGTTACTACTGTATGCAGCATGTTATATTTATTAGGTTACACACTTATCTTGTCTTGAAATGTGTGAAATATGTGATGTTACGGTAACATTAGACTACTCATAGTGGGAGTATCATATACTAGTATCATATAGAGGTAGTAACATATGTGTGGTATCATTTAATCATGCATTTATTAGTCTATAGACTCATCTTGACTCAAAATCCGTTATGTTACGGTATCTACCTATAATAGCACCACCATCTCTCTTCTTTAATTCCATGTCACATCATCATTTGTACTTACGTGGCACTTATGTTGCTACCTATGTTACTCTCACTATGGCTAGTCTTATGTTATCACAACCATCTCTATCCTTATTAATTACCTAGCACATCATATTTTTTACATACGTGGCACTGATGTTACTCCTCATTAATTACTCCCACTCTGACTAGTCTTAGCAATATTTAATGGTTTGTGCAATTTTCTCAACATGCACAAGCACAACAAACGGCTGCCCTAAATCTGCTTTGAAAAGGAAAATGGTTTCTCATTTCAGAAAAGGGAGATGGTTTCTATGCAAGAAAATATTCAGAAAGCGTTGACTTTCCCGATGCTGCCCCTCCTCCTCCTCCCCGTCGTCCTCCTCCTGGTACCCTCCATCCACGCCGCCACCGGCACCGCCACCGCCGACGACATCTGCATCGTCGGCAGCGGCATATCGGGCTCCTCCACCGCCTTCTTTCTCACCAACTACACCTCCGCCCTCCCCCAGCTCCGCGTCTTCGAGCGCCGGGGCAAGGTCGGCGGCCGCCTCGCCACCGTCACCGTCGGCGGGGACGAATTCGAGGCCGGCGGCGCCATAATCCACCCGCGCAACCTCCACGTGCGCCGCTTCGGCGCCCTCCTCGGCCTCGCCGCCAGGGCCGACAGCGACGACGACTGGCTCGGGATCTGGGACGGGGGCCGCTTCGTGTTCAGGACCCTCCGCCCGCCGCCGCCGGGAAGCTCCTGGCTGCGCCGCAAGCTGTATGGACTCGCCAACTCCCTCCTGCTGCTTAGGCGCTATGGCCTCTCGCTGCTC